>CAXKVY010001377.1:0-148597 GCA_964058915.1 Tetropium fuscum | reverse complement strand
ATTGTCCCATATTATGGCTGTGTGACTTAGCGCTCTTTGAGATATAGGTGCAGGCGTGTTACAACCTCAACATATATTATGAAAAATAATATAATACAAAATATCTCGTATAAAAAAAAATAATGTGAAAATAATATTTACGCGGCTTCCATCCAGCTTTGCGGGATTAGTGCTATACAAATAGACGAGGACGTAACACGTCTATCTTGCATTATGGTACTTAATAGCATGCCCATCATGGGGCGGCTTGAAGCACGGGCGCATGGCACCCCATTCGCCCCCTAGCTACGGCACTGCCCCAACTCATTGACAAAGCTGCGACGACTTAGACAATGCTTTAACTTTCGCTGTATAAATCAGCGAATTTACCGTCCTGTAAAAATACTTTCACAAAATAAGTGTATTAGAATTACTGCACGGTGAAATAGAATAGGAAGAAGGCTTGTGTGCATGTACTGTAAAATATAATTATTATTATATATACATTATACATAATATTTACGTGTCTGTGGGTATGTTTAGATTGCGCAAAGACCTTCATAGAGGTATACCGTGGTTATTTTCACGGGTTATTTTTCTTGTGATTGTTTGTTCTTGGTTGTTTTTGTTACAAGTTCTATTTATGGCGTAGTACTATTATTAGTACTCAGAAAATTAAAGGAACTTTTCGGTCTTCAAAGAGGTAATTCGGCGGTATATATATAGCAATAAATTTTTCCGTAAACATTTTAATGGAAGATCATTTGGGGACATTTTTGGGAAGTTTTTAATTAGAAACTAAGTGTTCTCTAACGACCCATACATTTATTTGATTGTCTAGATCTACTTATGATTTTATTGCACTGCTTATTTATCGCTGGTAATTAACTAGTTAGCTTCTGAATATTTAATTTGCGACGTTAATGTTATTGAGCCCCTCCCACGAACGTCAAATTCCGAAAAAGTATTCCTACCTATGCGGTAAATTCCTATTGTGGAAATTCCTATAAGTATACTTTTTAGCAGACAATTAATTTCATTTTAATTTCTTTC
The DNA here is from genome assembly GCA_964058915.1 of Tetropium fuscum. Taxonomy (NCBI): domain Eukaryota; kingdom Metazoa; phylum Arthropoda; class Insecta; order Coleoptera; family Cerambycidae; genus Tetropium; species Tetropium fuscum. The sequence continues at coordinate 147,565 of CAXKVY010001377.1, read as the reverse complement.
TAATTCATAAATCATTGTTCCAATAAATATATAGGATATAGGTACCCACTGAGGCACCTACTATAGGTAGGTACCTATTTTTTTTTTGTAAATTAGATGTAGACGTGTAAGTATTTCCAGCGCAAATCCATTTTAAATGTTTTGACTTGATTTCTAAAATAATTTTCATTATAGTTCTAAAACTAAATAATTATAAATACGAACACGGTTTGGATATCGTAAAAATGTTGTGCAATGATAATGATACTTGTATACCTACAATTGAATAAATGCAGCCATAAATTATTTATTAATTTATTATTGACATTTAAATAATTCATATTGTATTCAGATTATTTCTGCGCTCGCACATGTAAATAATACTCTATTTGCACTTCCTTTTTTATCTTAAATAAAATTTTGTCTTAAATAAACGTGATTTACAATAATTGTAATTCTAATATCTAATACGATGCGTTGTTAGAAACCCAAGTTATTCTCTGGTAAGGTATATTTAAAAAAGGCCGCAATATGATATTAGGCAATATCATACGACCAGTAATACGTAAACTTGTATATCTAATTGCATAAATTTAAAATCAGTTGCCTTAGTCACCGCGCTGCTGCCGCCTGCACAGTAGGGCGCTCGCGTTGTTAGAACTGACGTATTGACCAATAGAAAAAGGATATTCTGTGCGATTTGACAGTGGTAGTGGTAATTGTTCAGTTTGAGTATTTCAAAGTAGTTATGCCTTCTTTTATAGTTTGTATTATGTGTTAAAATTTAAAATTGTTGCAAATTGCAATGGAGAGTGGCTGGCAACGTTATCAAAAATGTATAGTGCCTATGGATGTGGAGACTCGTTTTCTAAAAAACTCCCTTTTCCTAAACATGATGAAGAACTTTTTTGAGAATGAGTGCAACAGGTGACCAATCCATTTTTGGCCACCAAAACTAGGGAACAGATTTAAAAATATTATAAAGTTTGTGTTTTACACTTTGCGGACATGGACAAAGTACCTGGGACTAAATGAGGTTGGACGAAAAACGCATATCCAACTATGATGATGCATTTACCTAGTAAGTACAAATGAATATTTGCGGTTATTAAAAACGATTTAAACTATTTTCATGTTACAATTTATGTTTTTTTATTTAAACAAACCAGTAACATTAGAATAATATGCTTTGCGGATGAACATTTAATGCGTAATTGTCGATATTTGGCCCGATTTGTGTCTAAAAGCTTTGCTAAAAGTAGTAAGTCATGGAAAATAGGATTCAACAGATTACTTCATGCAGACGCTTTCGTCGTTAATATGACATGCATGTATAATATAAGCTTACAATAAAAAATGCCATTACCTTCAACCAAATTTTTTTATTTTGTAAATATTTTTATGGCAAAATCAGCAATTAAAATGGGTTTGGATATCGTTTTATTTTTTAGCCATATGTAGGTAGATACACCTATAATTATAATTATAATTATAATTTAATATCAGTACATAATATCATACAGTACATAATAAAATCAATATTTGCTTTCCACTATAAATGTTCATAAATAAACAAATTTAGTGAGAAATAAAAATATGACTAGAAAGTAGAATAATACTTAATTATTAAAAAACTTCAATAGATGGCGCCACATACGTCAACTGTTTATAATATAAATTAGTGTATAAACATATATCCAGATATATCAGAGAGTTATTCACATTTTTTCTTGTGAAGTTAGAAGACTACGATGGATTGCTTTGTCAGATTGTATTACATAAAAATACTAAATAAATCTAGGGACTTCAGTATTACACAGAGCAGTGGATCCACTGCTCTGGTATTACATACAGTGACTATGTAATATGTTGACCAAGAAAACTAGAAGAAGGAGACCGAGCTCGCGTGTTTCGGGCGGCATAAAATACGTCGAAAGATAAACACAATGGCGGCGCACTTTTACCTGCGCAAAGCGGTACCGCGGATAATTGCGCCTTAATTTGAGAAAGCACATTAGCTGGGAAAGCACGAAAGCCAACGGAGGCTGACGGAAACTCCCGAAGCTAGGTAGGGCGCCGCTCACATCGCCGCTAATCCCCTAGCGGATTTCGACGTCATCTGTGCCGTTCTCTCGGTACCTATTTTACGCGAGCTTGGTCTCCTTGTTCTAGTCTACTTGATAGTGGCGACAATACAGTTACCAATTTTTGATTGATTGTCTAGATCACGTGGTACCGGCAGTCATTTTTAGGCTTATGTCAATGTGTTTTTCTATGTGTGTCAATGCAATTAATGAATTTTTGTTTAAAATAGTCTGTTATAAGTGTACAAATTAGTTTTATGCTTCAAATCTTTATAAAGACAACGGTAAGTGCCTTGTTCAATTTACTTTTATTTTATTCATTGCATAGTGTGACAATTTCGACGTGTTTTTCCATTAAATTTTAACACACTGTGGAGTTCAACAGTTACACCAGCAAGTTAGATTTATATAGTACTCTAGCCTTATCTTTTCTTAATATTCTCTAAGTTTATTATCTTCATTAGTTATAGAAATCACAATTTTATACCATAAATAACATGTTTTTATTCAATTCACTTTGAAAAAACAGTAGGGTGCTATGGAAAAAAAGAGACATGTGGATTAAATGTCAAAAAGCATTTGGAAGAATTTCTGTTTATTGTGGTAATAGCCGTATTTTTTCCAATATTTTTATTAATATTTTTGTCAATATGGAACGTGAAGTACGAAATCTTAGTGGTGAAAAATGTTGAACTAAGTTGGAGTTACCGAAGAATTGGACCATTGGAACTGTTTCAAAAGTGATACAAATATATAGGGACAAGGAAGAAATCGAGAAAAACCCCAATTAATGAAATATCACAGGAATATTTTTCTTCTAAAGGATTATTTATAGAGTATTTAATATACCTACACATTAATAGAACATAATATGTGGAAATATTACAGAAATATCCAGTTGAGTTTATCTTTTAAAGAAGGAAATAAGAATATTCTCCCAGTATTTTGCATAAAATACTTCCTATGTAAAACATCAATTCATTTTTAACAATATTTTTTGATATGGAGACATATTTTTATATTAAAGTCACCTATACAAATAATTTTATGAAAGGATGGTGCAAGAACTGAAAAAATATCATCCAACCGGTCAACGCAGTTTGTCAAATTACTTGAAGGAGGCCTATAACAAACACAAAGCGCTATATTGTCCTTATTAATTTTTAAGTTAACCAACATATACTCCAAATTAACGTTTTCAGGAAAGTCAGCTGAAATTAAGTTACATTGTATTTTATTACTCACGTATACCCCTACTCCACCACCTCTAGTAGCTCGATCATTTCTAAAAAACTGATATCCTTCAATTAAAACGATCTCAGATGGAATTTCTGTAGACAACCACGTTTCGGAAACTGTATATAGTAATAGGCATATTTTAAATTTTAAGCTTAAAAAAATATTAGTTGATTCTCTTGTGTTATCAGTTTTGAACTATTGCGATTTTGTGTACGGTCCATGTTTATATTCTGCTGATAGAAGTAGACTTCAAAAAATACAAAATGCATGCTGTAGATTTTTATATAACTTGCGAAAATATGACCATGTTTCCCAAAAATTAGAGAGAAACTAAATGGCTTTCTATGGAGAATCGCAGGAAATTACATTTATTACGCTTCACACATTCTATATTAAAATCAGGTAGTCCTAGTTACCTTAAAGTTAAATTAATTTTTAGGAGGACACTGCACTCGGTTAACATAAGATTTAAAGATTTATTAAATACTCCTAAATATAAAACAACCACATTTCGTAAAAGCTTTACCTATAACGCCGTTAATACATACAATAGTTTACCATCGCATTTCAAATCTTTAAATGCATCCAATTTTAAATTTCACGTTAAAAAATATCTGCTTAATCTGCAGTGAGAAGTGACGAGCGTCTGTATAGTGGCAGGTCTTCCGCTGCTGGGTTGTTTTCTGTGAAGGTCAATCTTGCGCTTTTATTATATTATATTGAAAATTTTGTATACACATTTTTATTCATATATATGTATAGATTACTTATATGCCCAGAAACTTTACTTTAAATAATTTAATTTAACTAAATTAGTAGAATAGTATATATCTTACTTGCCATGTTTTAACTTTATAATTAGTATTATTGTGAAAATATATAGGGTTAGGTGTAAGAGTAGCTATGCTAAACTTCGCCCTTATATTTTCTTCTCTAAATAAAGACGTTTATTATTATTATTATTATTATTTATAGTATTGAGAGTCAAACTTAATTTTCATTAATATGTCCTAAAAACATCCTAAATTCTACAAAATATTGTCCTAAAATCATAAAATAAATGTGATAGTTTGCTGAGAGTCCTGCAAGGGGTACGTAGTCAATTAGACACCTTAGAAGACCTTGAAAGAATTGGACCAAAATTAAATAAAGCTTATTTGGAGATGTGTAAGTATATTATATATTATATTAACTTAAATATGATTCTAATTTGGTGAATAAAAGGCAACGTTTTTTCCAAAATATAATTTTATTAAAAAATGTACAACCTAATTTAAATAAATACATTTAATTATATAAATAGATTGAGATATAATATTTCAAGGGAATATAAATGTAGGTAAGGTATATTTGTCAATTCGTTGCACTGCAAATTGCTATTTATTTTTTACAAAAGTAGAATAAAAGCTATTATTTACATTACAAATTGTTGCAAAAAATATAGGACATATGTAAAGTAAAGTAGGTACTATAGAGATATGTATAAACATAGCATCAATAAATTATATACTGCCATACGAAGCTTCCAAATTGTATCCTAGATTATATTGCAACATCATTAAATTTATTGAATGCTTACACCCTATGTATAGCTTGGAAATCCTGGAAGTTATTTACAAAATATCACTTGCCTTTGACCTGTCACAACAATCGCAAGAATCGGCAGCAATTCACACAAATTTAATTACCAATCTCTTTTCCGTTTTCAACTTATAAATTATTGTGGACCGTACGAGACCCACTGCTATTGGAAAACATGTAACTACCTGTTATTGATCTAATTACGCAAATGCATATACCTAAGTGTTTCTCGTTTCTTTGGTAGATGTGCTTCAGGTGACTTATTTTATTTAAACTATTTACACAACAAACAGTATAACCCAGTTACATTACTGATAACTATAATAGGCTTATATACAGGGTGGCTATAAAGTTTGGTACAATGCGTTTAGAGAAACGACGAGAAGAACATTTACCGAATTGTTCTAAACTTTATGAGCTGTATGAGTGTCATTGGCTGCTCGTCTTCCATGCAGTTCCACTTAAAGTTGTACCTTCCATTACCGAGGAGGTTTGTACTAGAAGTTTACTAGTTTCATTATAAAACTAATGTGATGAGACTCAACACATAAAATTAACATAAACTTTAAATCTAAGTGTAAATGGGGCACGATCATGTAGCACTGTTATCGATATATGCCCGATTCCGCAGCTTAGTTGTGGCCTCTGACGTGTACCCATTTGACATCGATTTGACATCACTTGAATGTTCATACAGAGCGGTTTGCGTCGTGAAACAGATCCCGATTTTGGATTTTCCGTTTAGCTGAGCTTTACCGTTCCGACTAGCCTGCAATCACAAAGATAAGTTTAACTAAACTAAAATTATTATAGCAACCCAATACTAACCTGAGCCATTTCCATCTTCTCCTTTTTGGTGTACGTCTTTTTGTAAAAGTTAGAGAAAAGGAAGTAGAACATAACCGCATGCATTCCAATCCACCAGACAAACGCTTTCGGATAGTTGCAGTCGATGAACAGTAGCTGGAAGGCGTGGACCATCACCAGAACGAATTGGACCTGCACGAAAGATTTTTTTACATTTTATAAAATTTCATTAGCCTGTAAGAGGTGAACGTACCATCTGTATCGTTGTCAGATACTTTTTCCACCAAAGGTACTTTTGGTATTGAGGCCCTAGGGCTGCTAAGAGGTAATAGCTGTACATAATAATATGTACGAAGGTGTTTAGGAACCCAAAGAAGGACGAGTGACCTCCAGGCGTGAACTTGACTCCGAACCAAACGGACATGGGCATGATACCGTGGTGTATGACGTGCAGGGTGGACACATGATTGTTCTTCTTACGAAGCACAAAGAAATACTGGAACAAAAAAACAATACGGTTTAACAATAATTTCTGAATTTTTGAATATTTGTATGACCGACCTCATATCAAACCTTTGACAGTGTCAAAAGTGTTGCAATTGTAAAAAACGTAAAAAGTACAATTTAAGTACTACGAGTCGTCCCATCATTTTGTCATGGTTTGTGCAGACGAGTTCAAACGGGGGGGGGGGGATCTATCAATTAAAAGCATGGGAGAAACGTTTTTAATGGATTTCTCAGCTGCTTTTGACTTTACAAAGAAAAGTTGTTATAAAAAATGAAGAGTAGAACAAAACACACACGCTCATTTAAATCTGAGTAAAATCCGATAATTAGTTCGCGAGATATCGTGAATCGTAGTTGCTAAAATAGGAAAAATTGGTTTTTCATAGAGGAATTGGAGGCCCAATTTATTTTTGTGGAAGAGATATATGAACGAAATACGAGGCCGCAGTCTGGAGCTGGTGGGTTGAAAAGGGGGAAACGAAAATTTTTAAAATGCCCATAACCTCTGAATATTTACCGATCTTAAAAAATCAAACGGCTTTTTCTACGTTTCTACATGCGCTCTACGACGGCATTAGCGAATATTTTATGATGCAAACAAACGCCTAGCGCCCAAAAAAATGATTTGCATGTTTTTTATAACGGTGTTTCCGGTATGAGGGAAGGGGGTTGGGTTAAATATTTTTTTTACCAGTCGACAGCTTTGTTCGACCTTTAATTCTAGCCCAAGATCAAAATCGGATGATTAGGAGGGGAGCTAGGGGACTTTTTTACTATGAGGAAAGGAGGGGAGTGGGGGGCTCGGGCCGAATATTCATGGACTAATTTCCATCAATATTTACCGAGTTGCAATTTTCTATTTATTGTCTCTTCGAGATGCACTTCTAAAATGCTTATTTTTATATGCAAAAATGCATTTTTTTCAAAATGAATTGTACAATTTAATTCACAAAGTTTGTAGACGCTCTCACGAATCGAACGTACAAAACCGCATTAAGATCCATTTTACTGCTCAAAAAATCGGAAGTTCATTGCTGCATTTCTTCGACTACCAGCAAAACAATTCTTTAACAAATATTTTATTTATTTATCAATTTTCGAACGACTTAACGTATGAAACAACAAGAAACAAAAAAGGCCAGAGAAAAAATCTCATTTTAAATTGACTGTTGTATACGTAGGTGTTGTATTCCAATATAAATATTTCCTTATTTTTTAAAAACTTTTTTTCGAACAGCTCAACTTGTCTAGCATTTTTTAGATCTATTTTTTTAGATTTATCGTATCTTATTACGTATTTTAAATAGAAATACGAAATGCCAGACAAAAAAAATAGTGGAAATAAAATTTTCCACTATTTTTTTATAACTTTTTTATTTATTAATAAATTTTCAAACAAGTCGAATTGTCTGGCATTTTTCAGGTGTGCATGTACACGTATTTTAAATATGAATACGGAATGCCAGACAAAAAAAATAGCGGAAAATTTTATATTTCTTTATAACTTTTTTATTTATTAATAAATTTTCGAACAAGTCAAATTGTCTGGCGTTTTTTAGGTGAGCGCGTACACGCATTTTAATAGAAATACGAAATGCCAGACGAAAAAAAATAGTGAAAAATTTTATATTCCTTTGTAACTTTTTTATTTAATAATAAATTTTCGAACAAGTCGAATTGTCTGCCATTTTTTAGGTGTGCATGTACTCGTATTTTAAATAGAAATACGAAATACCAGATGAAAAAAAAATTGTGGAAAATTTTATATTCCTTTGTAACCTTTTTATTTACTCATAAATTTTCAAACAAGTCAAATTGTCTGGTATTTCTTAGGTGTGCATGTACACGTATTTTAAATAGAAATACGAAATGCCAACAAAAATAGTGGAACATTTTAAGTTTCTTTATAACTTTTTTATTTATTCAAAAATTTTCTGAACGTTATAGTTAAGTACTAGTTACAAGTTTTAGAGAACCCGATTTTCAGCAGTATTTTCGATATAACTCGAAAAGTACGAAAAATATCGAAAATTATTATAGAAGCATGTTGATAGATTTCTTTAATATCTACAACTTCCTCATTTTACTTTTTTCAATAGGAGCTACAGCTTTTTAGTTATTTACAAAAAAAACCGCTTTTTGCAACTTTGCAATTTTTTTAGGTTAGGTTCGCCATTCAGACCCGAGTTGAAAGAAATAGAAACTCATATTTAAGTTTCTCTTCCTATACCGCCATGTTTTTTTATCCAGGTAGAAATGATTGTCACCTCTTGTCTAGAATGCTTGGACTTGAATGCTGGAATTGCTTTTTTTGGAAAGAAAATAAAAATCCCAATTTTGAAAAAAATAGTCATAAAAATAGCAGTATTTCCTGCTTCTGTTCAAGAGGCCAAGAGGGATTTGTTAATTTATTTCAACATTAAAATTATTGAACGTCCATTTGCATTTGTAATGATATACCGACAGTTAGATAAAATGGAAACTTAAAGAAATTATGTTATTTCTGGAAATTACATGCTTATTAATAATAGTGCAACGCTTATTAATAATAGTGCGGAATACGAGGAAACATTTGAATATTATTGCATTAGCGTCATTAGGAAGAAAAGTTGAAAAATTATAATATTATTATGTTGTCTTATTATAATGTAATTACCTTATTATACTTCACTTACCGTATCGAAAAATTCCGTGAACTTGGAAAAATAATACCACCAGCAGCCTCTGGCCATCTGAAATCAACGAAACAAAATTAATCCTTCGACATCAGGTCCACGTCCGGTTTCATTGAAGTTTTTCAAAAACTTACCCGCATTGCAACCGGATCCCGCGAATAATCGACAGGTTGACATTTGAAGCTGTAGTGAGTCAACCAACCAGCCACACAACTCTGAAAAGCATACATTCAGTACTTTACGACTTGATTAATTGTATAAAAACGTGTTATTACCTCGTAAAATAGCCACGTGCTGAAAATCACCTGAAATAGATTGTATACGATCAAAACCCGTTTGAGTTCGAAGGGTTTCCTGTTTTCCATGAGATTTGGTCCCAGAACTTTCACGATATACACGTATGAGAGACATATGGCCAGCGTGGGAAACGGAGAACTCATCAGGAACCAATCATTCACCCTAGGATCTGAAAAATACCGAGCGGAAAATTCAGATTAGAATTTGTTTATACTGTGGCCCAAAATTAAGGCGTACATTTTTAAAAGTATGATGAGTTTTTGTTTTGTTCGTAGCCCAGCCAGAAAATACGTGTACATGGCATACAATCTGCCAAGGAAGATCATTTCGTTTAAAAAGAATATTTTTAGATTGTCACGTTACAGAACCTTTGCCACAGGGTTGCTCGGCTGACTAGATAAAAAAAATACGTGTACATGGCATCATTCAAATTGCCTGAGTACCAGATGCCATGTTTGATGTTTGCAGCCAATATGATACTCCCGCGAGACGCTCGTTTGATGAAGATCCGGCCTTGAACCTGTCGAGATATTAGCGAACATTCGCGGTAGGATCCTGAGTACATCCGAAATTAATACTGAATTTATACCGAGCATTTCAAATGCGCATATCATATTCTGCAGCAGCTCTAGATTTTTCATAGTCCGCGAACGTTTTATGAACGTGTTCTCTGTTCAGTTCTCTTGGTGCTCTGTGTCATTCCATAGACTTAGCATTTTGGTCGTTTTGTCAGTGATCTGTGGCGATTTTATTTGGTTAGGAATCTAAGGGATGTTGGATGAATACACAAACTGCGTTTTTAAAATAAAATTTTGTTTCATGTTTTATTTATAGTAGGAATAGTCATTCAACTTCCTCGAAGTATTTTGTTTAGGTACCTTAAAAGCCTGATGACCTCCTCTAAATCATCATTCAAAAATCACGATTTAAAATGAGCAGACATCTAATAGGTACCTATAACATGTAAGTACGTAATTTAGAAAGTGTTTATCAATGTGCAAGTACCAAAGCAACCGTGGTAACGTGTGAAATATTAAAAGGAACTAAAGAGGGGAATTATGTACCCAAAATGTTGTTATGGCTTTTCATAAACATAAACTAAATCATATAACCTCACATTCCCATGTCACAAACAGAACCTAGTTCGACATAATACATTGCAAATTACAATACGCGTGCGTCGAATTAAAAATTCTAGCTCGAGCCCCGGGATGCATTGGGCACATTCGAAAGTTCAGAATTAAATGTTTATGCTCCGCCAACACGGAATTTATCTGTATATGAATTTGAATAATCTGAAATGACACTTTTAATTAATAGAGCTATATTATTATTATAATCTTGAGATAAATTATATCGGAAGTAGACTTGAGAATTAAACACGTTATTATGCGAGTAAAAATCTATAAATAAGAAATGATAAAAATTTGTGGATAGATATTTTTTAAGGCTAGTCTTGACCGCTACCGTGGATTTATCTGCATAAATTTTATCGGAAGGTAACATAAACAAGGATAACAGGAAGTCGATGTCTTTCCAGCCCACCTAAACAGTATTATTTATTATTTTCCTCCCAAAGGTCGTAATCTGCGAATTTAACGAAGGTCGCAAGGATCAAGGATATAGGAACCTGATATCGCGTGTCACTGAACTCATTCGCGTGTGTATTATCGTAGATTTTTTTTGTCTGTGGTACTAATGTATGATTACATGTCAAAACCCTTGCGGGGAAAAACATATTCTTCGTCGATCGAGCAGGTTACATCGTTTCATTCCCAAAAGTCAAGGCAGGTACTACCTATACGCGGCGAGATCGGTACTTACCACTTTTGTTGTCCATAAGGTCATGGTAGCCGTCTACTATATACCTGACAACTTGCGTCATTTTTTTCTGAAACAAAAGAGTTATGTAAGTGTTCGTTGGATGCAAAAAAGAATCGGTAATTAACCATCACCTATTTATCGGTAATGTATGGTTGTCATATAGTGTTGAAATATTCGCCTTTGTTTTATACCAAAATATACAGGCTGTTGATAAATTGATGCGAGGGATTTTTCAACAAAAATTAAGGATTTATGTAGTTTCTTTAGTTCTCCTAAAGTTCTGCCACGGAAGATTTTAGAAGAATTATTACTAAAGAATGTTACGAAAACACCCGGTCTTAACATTTAATCAAAACTCAGTAAATCACATAACACATAATTATGGAAAACAGCTGTTGAGTAAAATATTTTTTCCACAAAATGAGAATGAAAACAATATCTGTATAATAGGGATACTAAAATATCTTTCGACCCAGCATTTTCAGAGAAAATTTTCTGTATTTTTTTTTCTATAAAGCTATGCCTATCTCTAACCCAAAAAAAGTTATAGGCAAAAGCACAAAAAATAAAAAATCGAAATTTTGTCTTTTTTTCTTTTTGTTTCAACATTTTCGGCATAAAAAATGTTTTGAAATAAACCATCGGAATTTCAATTCTCTACAAAAAGTTTAATATAAGTATATCGAAATTTTGGCCCACATGCTCTTATTATACTGCAGCTATTCTAAATGGCGCCAGGGGCGTATCTCGGTTATTCGAAGTCTTAGAGGGTTGAGACTTGGCCCTTGGGGGTTGTATATGGCACCCCTGGATGCGATGTTGCCACATCGTCGGGTGCGGTGTTGCCAGATTGTGCAGATTTTTCCCTAGAAGTGGGGAAAAATCAGTATATTGACGATTCCGTAACACTATCTTTTGGTATTCACTGCATAGACTACATCATTCTAGCATGTTGACCAGCCCTTTCTCAATTATAATTTGACATTTTTTCTCGGGAGTTGATTGCTTATCCAATGTTTTTGGTCATCAGTTTTCATGGCATTGAAGAAGTAGCATATCATGACTATCATAGCATCTCTGATGTGTTTTTATAAAATGGAGATGATTTCAGGATTTGTTGCATCAACTTTTCCGATTCTATTCCTGGTGGATGTGACGTGATAACATTTTCGTTATGTTGATTTTTAAAAACCCCCAACTTTGACGGACCAGTTTCACTAATAATAATGATAATAATAATATGTTATTAGCCAAGAAATATGTTATTAGCCAAGATACAAAATTGTAAGTACAATATGACAAGGCAAAAAAATATACCCTTAAACACAACCTTAAAAAAAATAAAACCTGAAAAACCAATTTCTTAGTCAAACCACCGATTTTCATTAAAATTTGGAATTAAGCTCATCTTACCTTTAACTTCAAAAGTGACATATGTCCGACTTGTTTGTTTTTAAGGGGTGAAAACTACCCCTTCGTGAAAAAATGCAGGTTTGAGCTATTTATGGATTCACATCTTATTTTATTATGCAGAATAAAGCTTGTAAATCATGTCCTCGAACATGATTTACCATGTATTCCAAATATTCAACCTAAAAACTACCCCTTATGCCAAAATTAATAAAAAAGTTAACGAAAATATTGTAAAAATTTGACATTTATGTATGTATATGGGTATATATGTATGTATATATGTTTTGGATTATATAAGTTTATACCCAGGCTATATAATTTTTGGACAATATCAGACGCTTTGAATAGATCAAACGAAAGTGAGACTACATATTTACCAGTATCCAAGCACACATAATCGAGCCGGTGACAAGATGCCATCTCAACCGATTTATTAGACCTAAATCCATGCTGAGATGCAGTCAGTATAGGTAATTTTTTTTCAACAAAGTTGGTAATTCTGTTATACTACGTTTTCAGATATTTTAGACAGAACACTCAGCAACGAAATTTGTCGGTAATTTTCTGTTTCGGTTGAATCACCTTTTTTTAATAGGGTTATATCGGTTGCTAATTTAAGATTATCCGGAAATATTCCAGTGCCAATTGATCAGATAAACAAGTAGGATGTTGTTCTGTGTATTTTTAATTAATTTAGCTGTTTAACGACCATTCCCGCTTGAATTTTTATTTTCAACCGACTTCAAAAAAGAAGGAGGGTTGTTCGTCTGTTTTTTTTTCTATGTTCGTTACCTCAGGACTCCGTCATTTATAGATGAATTTTAAAAATTCTTTTTTTATTGAAAATTTTGTGTTTTAAACATGGTCCCAATTTAGTTTTATTAGCATTGAACCTTGGATTCCGAAGATTCCTAATTTATAGATATTTAAATTAATTAAAAAATATTTTCTATCGGATCAAATTGTGAAGCTGAAAACCATTCTCGAATCAACTCAATCATCATAAAAATGAGTCCAGCCGTTTAAGTGGAGTTCAATGACAACACACGGACGGAAGACGGAAGGACGGCCCTTCAAAAGTTTTGGGTAAAGAAAAGAATCTGCTGGAATTAACGGTTTTTTGTTGCGATTTTTTTTGTGGCGCATAAATTATTCAGCTAGAGGGATGTTTTATTACTGGAACGTATTACATTTTAGATGCATATGGCCCGTGGCTCTGTACCGAATCGCGTATTATTACAAATTTTGTCTAGTTGTTATTATAACTTGTGATTTCTGTAATATGGAGTGTATTATATGTAAAAAGTAAAAAGACAGTACCTAAAGACGACAAGTAGTAACAAATAACAAACCTATTCCCGAAAATATACGACAATGTATAAGTCTGTATTGTTCTGACAAAAATTGTGATAATAAAAAATGTACCTGCATAAAAGAAGGAAATGTTGTGATGAGTGCAAATGCAAATTATGCAATTGTATAAAAAGTAATATAGCCGAAAGTGATGACGGTATAGAAACTTTTTAGTTACTACCAATATAATATCTATAGTGTTTACACGTTTAATAAAACAATAAATATATGTTTTAAGGTGATTTTTAATAATGCAGGGAGTTTCTGAACGTTCCTATATAGGTAATTACACTATGAGTGAGCTAATATGCATGCCACAAAAATTACTAGAAAAAATAGTAGCCCAACCTAATTAAAATATAATAATTATTGTGTTACATTTTTCCAAAGCAGAATTAACGTTTGCATTAACTTTTAAAACAAACTATGTGTAATATTAACTCATTAATATTTTGCTTAATTAACTATTTATGTTATACCTTTAAAAAGTTTTGCATGTATGAGCATCCCGGCACGAATTTCGCTCCTCTACAAGGTTAATATTCGGCAGTCGAGGCGGTAAGTAGCGTGTGTACGCGGGCGCGCCAGAATATGGGTTTGGGCCGCTTTAAAAAAATCGCTGACGACATACTGTCATTCGCACATGTAAAATTATGATTTTAAAAACTTTTTTCATTTATTGGCTTCATTTGCTTTGCAGCATGTGTAGACAAATTTCCTAATATAAACAATTTTCTCGATTGCTCAAAAATACATTAACGAAAATAACAAGACTAAGTTTGTTATTTTTTAAACACATTAAAAAAAACATATGATATAATCTCTTGTACATGTTTAGAAGCGCTATTGTGTCTACTTTATTATAAAAAATCAGTTCGATAGCACATTAATTATGTTTAGAGATATGACAGTGCATATGAAGTCCTGACCACCAAACATTGTCGTAAATCGTGTTCCAAGTCCGGTTTGGTTCTACACAAGATTTTTTTTCTCGAAAACTAAGCGACTTTACTTAACAATTTCGCTGTTCTAATCATACTCGCTTGAATTTTTACACACATGTATCAAAATCAAAAGGCTGCTAGTTAACATTTACAAGAAAGTCGTTTTATGCCAAGTCATGTATAAAAATATACCCTGAAGCGTTAAGGATATTCAAGATCATTCTATTGAGGAGATTCTCTACAAATAAGCGATTAACCATTCATTCGTGGAATTTTTTCAAGCATAATGACGAATAATTTCTGATACATGCGCTTTATACTGTCCAAGGACTGGGCTTATAAATACTTTATAAAAGGCAAAATCCACCGGATATAAGTGGAACATTGGTAGGTATTGTTTTTTATTTGAAAATCAACTTGTTTCGAGTTGAGGACATTTACCCGGGTAATTATGATAATTGATAATTACGCCGGTATTTTATTGTAATTATATGACGCTGGAAAAATACTAGATTCACTTTTTTGTAGCGAGATATTAATTTATGTATTTCTATTTGTTTATAGGAATTGTACCTTCTGCATCGAAACTAATCCATTTCTCAGTAAGCAGTCCTGTTTAATTGAAAGGTTATGCGTCAAATTGATGGAAAATTTTGTTATCCGAAAAAAAAGGGCGCGATTTTCGAGTCCGACACCTGCAATAGTGATATGTTGCAGGTGTCGTACTCGACAATCGCGCATTAATTTTTTTTCTGGGGACTATAGAGCCTGTGACATCTAACGATAAGTCTATGTCAGAATCTGACGATAAAATAACATCTTTAACATCCAGATCCAGTTTAGTGTTCTTGTATTTTTTCTTTGTTTTGCTGTCTACTTGTAATTTTTGTTGTGTTTTCGTTGATGTAATATCTGCCAACAATGTTCTCTTAGTATGAGTTTTTTTCAACTGACTGTCTTATTCTTCTTTTCAATTCTTCAATTCTGTTCTTTTCAGGTGTGTTGCTGTAGATTCTTGATAACCCCACTCTAGATTATATATTGGGTTTTCTAGGACAATCCTTAGGCCATCGCTTTACATCGATTGGTTTTTACAATACGATTAGTTAAAATAGAACGTATTTTCTTCTTTGTACTGAAAATTATCAAAAATGTATACGAAGGAATATTGGAACGGTATTCTGGAATCACTAAAACTAAGGCAGTTGATATATGCGCTTCGTTGACAAAAGTCTGTGTGAATAGTGTGTTTCGTGCAATTACAGATGAGGAACCCATTGCAAAAAAGAAGAAAACGGATACTCGTGGCAGAAAGAAAATTTACGTCGATGAAGATGTCAAATACGCAATTCGCCGGATTATCCATGGTTTCTTTTTTAAAAATGAGATTCCGACACTGAAGATAATTTCACTTGCTATTTCTGACGATCAATCTTTACCCAAGTTATCTCGGAAAGTTCTTTTGAGAACTATGCACGAGATGAGTTTTCGTCATATAAAGCAAAATCGGAAAAGTCTTCTTATTGAGAAAAACGAAATTGTTTTATGGCGAAGAAAATATTTGGAAAACATGAGATTTTCGGATGTCAGCAAGAAAAAATTATTATTTAGACGAGACTTGGGTAAACGAAAGGCATACCGTTTCAAAAGTATGGCAGGACTGCAATATTAGTAATAGAAGACAGGCATTTTTAGAAGGATACTATAGGACCATCTGGAAAAGGACGACGGCTCATAATTACGCATATCGGAAGTGCATCAGGATTTCTGGAAAATGGTTTAAATGTGTTTGAATCGCGGCGAACAGGAGACTACCATGAAGATATGACAAGCGAAGTCTAAAGAAAACGAATATAAAGAAAACGTATAGAGTATTACATATCACACATTTTTAGAACCATCTAATAACAGTATTTTTCTAAAGATAATAAAAAAAACCATCACAAGTACACTTTAAAACAATGTTAATAACTTGGATATTTTATTTCATTTTTTTTATTCTGCCCCCTCTAAAATGACACGTTGATGGAATTTCGTTCCCCTCGCCCCTCATGTCCCTGAGCCGTCCATGCTGTTGATGAATCACTCCACACTATTTCGGAACCAGGGTATAGATACTTTCAGAATACCTATTTACTTAAATGTTTTGAAAATCGATATTCCTCGTTGACTGATTTTTACTTGTATTGTGTAACTAGGTATACACTTCAAATAATGATCAGTCGCTTATGTGGCAAGTCATTTTGTCATGTCAGCTATTTCGCGTAATATTCATTACATTTTTCAAATCATACCTAGGTACTCAGAAATCAATTTTAAAAACATGAGGGGTCACGTATTATGTGCATAAACACCATGTTTTATATTTATCATGAGATATTATTATAACCCCGTAATTTGGCAATTTCGTGGAAATACGCAGTCTAGATCCTACATATAATTTTTAGTTTATTTATATTATCCTCATAAATGACGAAATATTTGAAAAATATAATAGTAGGGACGGCTAAAGACAAAAAGAAGAATGTGACGCTAGCAGAAATTAAAAAAACCGACATGATGACCAGAATAAATAACTCCAGTGGCGGCTGGTGAGGTAGTGCCACGGAGCCATGGCACCACCTTATTTATTCGTAAAAATACTTAAATATTAACTGTATCATTCATTTAAATATATTTTCTATCTAGTATTTCTCCCCATTCCTTAAGAGTTTATAGAAAGTCTGGCAATAGCGCACTGCCCCGTCGACCCGACGCACGCTCTAAAAAATAGGTACGTAAAAATTGGAAAACGGTTAGCCGCGGGTGCCGATGCCGGTTTCTTGTTTAATCTGCGCACGCAAGTTCGTTGTGCTATTTATGGACTGGCACAGATGAAATGAAATAGACGTTCCAGAATAGTGTGTGAGCGACATAGATAAACGTAGTCCATACAATTTTACACGGGATAAATTGTAAAAGGAAAGAATATTCTGTGCCTGGCTCAGTTTCTTGACAGTCGGTTTTTGTTGCATCGCGCTTCACTGTTATGTCAGACATCACGTGTAGTGTGTTTTTCTAGGACAATTTTTATTTTTGAATGAACAGATTTGTTTTGTTTTAGTTAACACTGGAAGAAAAACTTAAAGTTAAAGAGTTAGGACGACCAACTTAAAATATATTATAAATATATTAAATTTTATAAAACAAAGTGGCAGTGGACAAAAATCTCGATCCCTTAAATTTAATAAAGCTATCTACGGTAAAAATAATTGGATGTGTTGATGTGAGGAGACTAATAAACTGTTTTCTTTTCTATGTGTCCTGTTTGGAGGTGACGGACTTTAAAACTATCGTTAAAAACTATCATCGCGTGTGTTAATTAAATTAATTTTATAACTTTTTTCTTAAATAGACATAAAGACATTAAGTATTTTTAGGAGTTCTCTATAGGATTATATCTCAGGAGGTTAGAAGTAATCTACAACCCCCTGTGGGTAAGTAATCTTCTATAATCTTTATATTGATTAATTATTTTGTACTAATACATTATGACCATTTTTTGAAAATTATCAATAAAAATAAATGTGTGTGTTGAAAATCAAATGTGTCTTTGCCAGTTTTGACACTACCTGTTTAATTTGGCACGAGCCGCCACTGAATAACTCCAAATATAAAATAAGAAACAGATAATTTGAGAAAAGGGCACATCATTTCTGATGAACTGCAGAAGAGAGACAGAGCCTGTACAACTTCTAAAATGATTCTGTTTAGTTTAAAATGTCTAAAATGACCTGCCCAGTGAAGTTCATAATTTTTTACATTAAACTCGATTTCTTTAATCTTAAACTGTGTATCTCAATTATTGACAGAGATTCGATGAGAAACAATGTATGCAGGTAGTATGGGGATACAGAAAAGGTGGTGAATGATGTATTATTGATAGTGCGTTTCTATAAAACTAATACTCTAAGTGTTAAGTGATTACGTTTTATTATTACTACTACTTAAAATCATAATTGATTTTACGAGCTTTTTGCTGCTTCTCATTGATTTACTGAAGAAGAAAGTTGGCGTAGACGTAGACATAATATAATTTTAAAAATCTATCGCAACAAACACAAGTCCTTGGTACAGAATCACCATAAAATTGCAGTGAAAATACATGTGTCAAGCATTAATGTTATTACATTCTTACTACACCGGCGGTGTGGCACTGATTTAAATAAATAAACAATCATTATTAATATTGCGTATATCTTTAATTGTGTGACCAAGTGATTTCTATATGCGTCCATTATCAAAACGGAGTGGTCTTCCTGAGGATGACCGGGTAAAAACCAGAAAATGTCAAAGAAAAGGAATTTTTATATTAATTTACTAAAACACGATGAAACAACTTGACATGCGAACATTTGCAACCGAAACTACGAGTAATATTAGTATATAGGTGTCAAAGATGCTGGGGCTTCCCTTGCGAGGTACTGACCGACTGCAGAGACAACCTTGAGACGGTCAAGTGCGTGTATTATTTCAGCTCACAGTACTAAACTGGACCACTGTTTGGGAAAGTGAACGTAGGTGGCGCGCGCGTTGCATACAAGCGATTTGAAAATGCGCGCGATGCATTCCCTTTTGATTATTTTTATTTTATTTCACCTGAAATGTAATTGAAAAATAAAACCATTGTAATTGAAATAGAGAGTTTGTTCGAAGTCCATAAAAATTTATGAGGCAGAGCTCTCACATGAAGGATTATCATTTCTTCTGATGGATCGAATTGTACTGGTTGGCACGGATATAATGTAGGAACGCATTTTGTCGCAGCCTCTAAATTAGAAGATTAACGTAAGAGTCGCTCGAAAAATGACGATTACAGGTTATTTAGTTTTAAGTAATAAGATGTATTCTATTCCCATCGTTTTCTGCCATCTCTGAGACCTAAGGATACAAGCACATTAATAATCAAACATCTTTAAAACTGGAAACACAAAACTTACTTTTGGTTACCGGTAGGAAAATTTTGCGTTTTCTCCACTCCGTCACGTTGAATCCACAAACAAGATAGAATGTTTGCGACATCTTTATAGAACACTTAAAACTAATATTCTAATGTTTATAGAACAGTTCAGTTAATAACATCAGACGCAGTGGCACTAGTATGTTGAAAACAATTACTGTATGTCTGTATATTAAAAAAAATACAATGTATAGTTGTTCACAAATCAGCACATAAACGATTAAAAACACGAAAAACATAAACTTGGATAAAACAAGAAAATAAACAAATGGCGACTGTCACAGCCAGCGCATGCCCACAGCAACACGAGAGAATCAGCGCCACCTGCTCCCACTTTCCCAGATTCCAGACAAGGATGCTTTTATACAGTTAAAGATTATACGTATTTAAAACGATGCTTTTATACGTATTTAAGAGAAGGATAGCAGTATAACACGATTTAGCCTCAAAATCGAACCAATCTTGACCGTCGCTTGACCATCTCAAGGTTGTCTCTGCTGACTGCATTTAATATTACAATATATTTTTGGCGTTATTTCGTTCCTTTTTAAATAAAGATTTATCTAGGTCAAGGGTATTTGTGCAAGCCATGTATTATGCGAAAATATGAGAATTTGATTAGCAATAGTAATGAGAATTTAGAGAAGTTCACTGGTTAAAATACAAAACAAAATCGTAGAATAGGCTATCAAATCGGTGATAATGTTATCACCTTCGCACTCCGTCAATTTTCATCGGTTTTAACCTATCACAGATGATAATCATAACACTACAAAATATATATTTCAAATATGTTTTCAAAAAATTGCCACGTATAAAGGAAGATCTATTTAACAACTCGTTCAGATGAGTAGGATGTCGTTTTTTTATTAAGCTATAACTAAATGGGCCATTCAACATCAGTTAGAGTATTTAGAGCATAGTTTTGGCCATTCATGTGAGTTACAAGTTTTTTAGTAGGGAGGAATTTTGCAAATTATTTTTTTTCTTGCCCGCGAAATACTTTGAAAACACGTTTTTTGAAACATACATTGCGCTATTAAATCAACGGCTCGGGATATAACCATGAAATTTTGGCTACAGAAGACATTACAGAGCTTCCGATGGCAATTTTTTTTTTAAAATATGAGACGTTTTCGGAAAAATTAGCCTTAAAATCGCTACTAGCAAATCGGTGCACGGAAAACTACACCCTGCGGAGAGCTATGTTAATTATTAAGAATTTATTAATGAATAATTGAATATATCGAATGAAATGTAGACAAAACTATGAAAAAGTTTTTTAAACAAAAATCAGCACGCTAGGACTTATGGTTTTCAAGAAATCGTATTATCAATGCACTGCGTTTTTGTAGCGAGACAGTGCGAACGAAGAACAAAATAATGCATTTAAAACACTATACCTGAATTTTAAATTACCACATCAGACGTGTACATAAATATAGTATATCTACTATTATCTACATGCCATTCTTTAAATTTATTTTATCCACTCTTTTGCACAGTCACCCATTATTTTGACAACTCTTCAATCTTGGGGAAGCGAAAGTATCTGAGGTTACTTCCTTTAGTGTTTCGACTATAATTACGCCTAAAATCATGTTGGCGAGGGATATGTCATGTGAGATGCATGCACACGACTGACCAATTTTAGTTCGGCAACCTGACATACCATTGTCTTTGTATCGTAATTTTCGAGAAATTAATACGTAAATATCGCAATACCGAAAATTATGTCGAAAATAGGTAAATTTTTTACATTATCCTTGAATATTCAAAAAACTATAGAACATATTTTCACAAATCTTCAGTATACTATACAAAACAGCTGAAATAGTAGATACGTCAAGATATGGTCTAATTTGAAATTGTTAGTTTTCTTGTTATCCGCACACAAAGTTTTAACCAAGCCAATACCTTTGAAACCTATAAAATTATAGGCATCTTATTTTAAGACACACCTAGTACGAGTTATAGGAACTAATTAACACAATTAGCCAGCTGAGTAAGCTTTTGATGAGAAACAAACAAAAAGGCATGAAAATCATGTATGCATGTATATATATGGGCTTGCTTGAAGTCCATTTCACATCCTGGTTTTCCTTATAGCAACAATAATTATCAGAACTGCAACCTATATAAAACAAAGACAAAGACCTGTGATAACTGTATCGTAGTAGCCATGCCTGTCAGTGGCGACTCGTCAGAGGAGGCAGTAAGGGACCACTGCCTCCTCTGACGAGTCGCCACTGACAGGCATGGCTACTACGATACAGTTATCACGGGTCTTTGTCTTTTTTACTATTTTACCATAAAAATCTGTTTTCTTGGACTGGAAAACTGGAATTAAATTTTTTGAAGGGCAAGAAATTTTTTGGAGCTGCAAAGGTATAATAAAAAAAAGTTATATCAATATTTAACACGAAAAAATAACACGTATTATTTTGTTTGATGTTAAAAAACCTAAAAAAATTTCAAAGAAAACATATTTTTCTGGGAAGTATTAAAAAGCGCATATTTAATTCGTTATTATTATTATTATTCGTACACCCTCGGAAGCCTATAAAATGATATGTTTGATACTCATAAATATTCAAACCTCAGAAAGCTCTTCCAGATTTCCAAAGCACCCCCTAGTTTCAACAGCTATACGCTGATTGGTCAATCCTAATTATATTAATAACTAAATTAAAAATCGCCAGAAAAATAAAAGGACAATAAAAAGAGTTTCGACAAGTCATTCTACAAATTATCAAATATTAACCTATTTCTATCTATAATTATATATATATATATATATATATATATATATATATATATATATATATATATATATATATATATATATATATATAAAATAGAGTACCTTCAAAAGTGGGAGTCCAGATTATTTAATCTCGCGAAGCAAAATGGAAATACCAGCACAAAATGGAAATGAAGTGAACATAATAGTTCAAAGATTGTTAAATAACTATGATATGATATATTAAATAGTAAAGAACAGAAATTGTTAATACGCGATTGGTTGGCAGCTAGCGACTATTGTAAGAAATGTACAAGTAACTAAGGAAGTCTGTTTTGTGATGGAACTTCCTTAGTGAAATAAAATAATGCTAGAGAGTACGTATTAGGCACTAGAACCGGTAGCCACATGTAGAGCTTCTTAGAGAGAAAATTACGTATTTAAATTGTAAAACTAATGTTAATTGTTTAAAATTACACAAGTTTTTCCATATTGTATAGTATTGATTTAAGAATTTCAGTGATAATAGTAAGATCCTAACAATAACTAGGTATCTAGGGTGTCCTAGATAGTTCCAAAGGTTAGTGCATCGTATTACAAGAGTATCGTACAAGAGACAAAAAAGTTGCAGATTGATTTTCTATCTAGAAGATAGAAAACTTTTAAAAAAATCATAGAAGCAATTTGGTAGGAAAATTAATTGAACCATAGTTGCTCTATAATTTATAACTATATTTATCTAGAAGATTTTAAAAAGTACTAGAAAACTTTTTTAAAAAATCAGAGAAGCAATTTTGTAGGAAAATTAACAACTTTTATATGAAACTTTTTTGTTTGAAAAAATGCATCTTTGAGATGTTGGACTTATTTTCCTGGACTATTGACTGGATTATCAGTTTGACATATCACTATATGTCAAACCCAGGTGACCCAGGTTCGTGGCCTGCTAATATTAATAGTGATCTTATTGATATTTTAATTAGACGTGCTCTGGTACAGGTGGGTAACCACAGTTTTCTCGTTAATGACAATGGTCGAAAGTTTAGTGACTATCACTATTACAGAAATCTTGTTTGCTCTATTTCAAAAGATTCCGTTCGTTGTTTTTGTCGCAAAATGTTTGGTATATTATCCAATACAATTACAGATGCCGGAGGAATAAGATTATAGGTATGTATTACTCTCTTTCCGTTTCCAAACATACTATAGTCATTAAGCAATAATGCGCGGGCATCAACAAAATATTAGTCTCGTGCATTTTATTGCCGGAATTTGACGCTCGAACCTCTTGTGAGAGCAACCGGTAATATAAAACAGGCAGAAATCCAACTTGTGGAATAATTGTACCGCTCGAGGAATGTCGAAACAGCCAAGGTTCTTTAAATAGATTTTCAATAGAGAAGAAATCCAGTTTGACTTGGCATACATACTGTTTTATTTACAATCTAAACTGCCAATTGCAGTTTCCGATACCACTATGAAATGCAGTAGCGTTTACTAAAATCAGAAGAAGTAAATTCTCAAAGAATTATATACACTGATCAACAAAATTAACATTACACGCCCTTTGCCCTAATGCTGGGACTGAGTAAATTTGGGTTATTGCAACGATTCAGTTTCTGTTCGGAGTGTTCGCTAGGCCAATCCTTTCTCTACCAGTCCTTGTTTTTGCTGGATTTCACTTAAAGTTTCTATAAGGTGGTAGCAAATTTTCTGAAAGTTCGGCATTTTTTTCCCTCAGTTTTAACACTAACGGCTTACAGATGGACCTCATATCTTGAAACGGTTTTTGAAATTTCCCTCTTGTTCCTTCATTTACAGGGTGATCTTAATGCACTGATATTTTTTAACCCGTTAACCGATTCTCAAAATCTAAATCGCTCAAGTTGAAGCGAAAACTTCAGTTAAGAAGACGCGAGGATGATAATCGACTCAAGACATAAATTCAATATACAGATTGCATTAAATGTGACCCAAATCTGTCTCTAAATCTGGGATTATGCGAGCCTAACGATGTAAATCTGAATCTGGTGTTTCTGACATATTTTTCTCGAAATTTGACATTTTATTATTATTTATGTTATTTATTTACGGTCGCCTATTGTACGACTGTTTAGTGTTTGTGTATATTAGGTATGTTCTCGAACTACTGGGTATCATAACCTAGAGTACCTAAATTTTATATTTATTTATAGGAAGGCATTTTATTTAATGTTTGATCGTGTCCAAAAAAATTGCACCGAAACCGAAAACGAAAACCGAATTGCAAGCATAGAAAACAGCACACGAGGCACAGAAAATTATGTAGGGGATGGAAACTGATGACGAAGAAATTCAAATATCGGATAGTGAAAATAAAGAAGATTTTATTGAAGTGGAAGACGTAGATTCTGACGATGAAAATTCCGAAGATGAGAATATTCCAAGGAATACTCCATCAATCAATCCACTAGCGAATCAAGCAGCATATCAAACTGGATGTAAACGACGACGAGCTGTTTCTATGTTCGAAAGTGATGACGATTCTGATGATAACTTGCCATGGTCTTCAATGGCTGATAATTTGAGACATAAGATTGTCCCCAAAAATTTCACGATGAAGGGCAAAAATGGTCACAGATGGGCAACAATAGAACCGCATCGGAAAAGACGGGTTCCTGCTCAGAATATTATTCATGTTGTACAGTGCCGTTCACTTGAAAGTAAACGACTCTTATGAGAAATTTTGGAAATGTTCCCATTGTGAAGCAGGCTTTTGTAAACAGATCACATTCAAAATTATTTTAGGTTGAAGTATCTGTCAGTTATAGGAGGACAGCCTTTTATATACAGTATTTATTAAGGAAAATCTATATGGTAAGGACGTCTCTTGTAAAAAAATCCATTAAATTAACAAACTAACTGAGAACAAGAAAATTATTATGAATTAATATTTGGTCCAAGCACCATTCGCGTTTATAACTTTTTGAAGCTTCTCATAGACAATATTAGTGTCCTGGTGTAATCCTCGCCAATATTTTCCCAGGCATTTTCTTGGCGATTGAAAATGCCACATTTCTTTTACGTGCGCTGGTCGGAAATTTCTGCTATACATGTCTTTTTCCATTTGTGCCCATACATTTTCTATCGGATTTAAATCCGGCGACTTAGAGGGCCAAGGCAGAGTGTTAATATGGTTTGTATTCAGCCATTCAGTAACAACTCGTGATTTGTGAATAGAGGAATTATCCTGAAATATAAATTTAATTGAAATATGGAAAAAGGAAAGAGGAAATAAAAATATTTTCCTACTGGAAAGTGAAGTTCTCGGGATATAAAATAGAAACTGAAGGTAACATAACATATTCCAAAATGCGAGCGTAGCTTTGACCAGAGCCATCATAGCAGGATTTGTTAAGAATTTGTTAAGAAGTAGGCAGTCACTGCTGTATCAAAAGGATTCTGTCGGAGGTGGTCAAGGACGAGTTCGTCTTCCTTCATAGTACTGAATTTCTGACGGCCCCCTCTATGGACGTACTCAACAGTTCCTTCTGCATTCCATTTTTGTTTAATTTTGTAAATGCAACCTTTACTCACATTCAAAGTATCTGCAACTGCTTGCATTGACCATCCGTTCTGCAGTAACATCACAGCTCTCATTTTTTGCGGTTCAGTTAAGCGCGGCATAATAATAATAATAATAATTCCTTAAAATTATTATTAACTTCAAAATATAGAATAATTATTAGTAAACTGACAAATAATATTGACAATCAAGTTTTGATTACCTGAAAGCCTGTTTCACATTAATTTAAAAAATCGTTTACTTTCAATTGAACGGCACTGTACCTGATCTGTCTCACTTTTATCGACACCAGCGAATTGTTTCAGACATTTCTTCACGGACAATATTATAGATAAAATTGTCCTTCATACAAACGAACAAATCGTCGTAAAATCAGCATCTTACGCTGAAAAAACTCTTAACGATTTCGATTCATCGGTCTTCTAATTTTTTCTAGTGCAATGAAAAACAACCACCTAAATGCCAAGAAAATGTTTGATCCCATAATATCGGGAAATATATATAGGGCTACAATGAGTTGTGATCGATTCTTATTTCTATTGGATTGTTTACGGTTTGATGACAAACAAACAAGAATTGACCGAAAGAAAGTCGATCCATTTGCTCCAATACGAGATCTATGACGATTTTACCACTGTGTGTAGATCATCATATAGCTACTCCATCTAGCTATACTACTTTAGATGAACAACTTTTAGAATTTAGAGGAAGATGTGCATTTCGCATGTTTATACCAAACAAACCGGCCAAATATGGTATCAAGCTAGTTATGTTGTGTGATGTAGCATCAAAATACATGATCGATGCTGAACCATATCTGGGAAAAGGAACTAAGACAAATGGATTACCTTTGAGTAATACTATATAAAGAATTTGACCAAGAGTATTCATGGTAGTAACAGAAACATTACCATGGATAATTGGTTTACGTCGATAAGTGTTGCACATGAGATGAGACGAGATGAGCCCCTTACAAATTAACACTTGTTGGCGGCACAGTGAGGAAAAACAAAGCGGAAATTCCACTCGCTTTAGACAGCCAGGAACATCAATTTTTTGTTTTGACGACAAAAAATGTCTAGTCTCATATTTATCAAAAGCTAAAAATATGAAGCTTGTTATATTATTATCTACCATGTATAATGACAGAAGTATAAATACACAGACACACAAACCGGAGATAATACATTCCTACAATGAGACCAAATTTAGGGTTTACATTTGATCAAATGTGCTCGAATCAAATCAATACATTTGATCAAATATGCTCGAATATGAACTGTGGTCGTAAAACCAGACGATGGCCTATGTGCATATTTCACGACATGGTAAATATTGCCTCTATCAATTCTCTTATTATTTATAACTTAAATAGAATAAAAAATGGGGGAAAACCTGTGTCTAGGATGACATTTGCCCTTGATTTGAAAGAGGAGTTAGTGAAGCCATGGTTGCAGTTGCGAATTAACACCGCCACGTTACATCGCCTAATTCGTCAAGATATATGTATTATATTCTTAATATTGACATGTTCCCGAAAAAGATCATCCAAAAAGAAAATAAACGTACAATGTGTGCCTTCTGTCCGTCACGTCTTCGTAGAATGACTACAAACTATTGCAGTCGCTGCAACCGAGCTATCTGTGGTGAACATCGGGCCTCTTGTCTGAATTGTGCAATCTGATACTTATTGTTTAATATTGTTTTATGCATTTTATGTTTAAAAAAGAGATATTTTTTGTTTTTATTTTACGTTATAACGAAATACTTAACTAATTCTTTGTTTCTAAACAATAAATAAAAAAGTCGTAAAATTTGCGAGTGTTTACTATTTGTGTACCTTGTACACGTGTTTAGTGGTCTAGGGTTTAAATAAAAAATAATATTGCTCCGAAAAAATTTGCCCCACCCCGCGATCGATAACCCTTGCATTTACGACAAAAATCATGGTGGGCAAAGTTGTAGCGCGCTGGAATTTTAGTAATTTTTCACAATTATTAGAAAATTAAGATGGAAATAAAATGTCTTAGTTATCATTTCTTATTGCATAACGTGTTTTTTTTTATTAAATTCATGTCATTAAATAATGGCAATAATATATTCTAGCCACATACTATGTGCATATTATATTGTTAATAGTTATAACATTTAAAAATCAGGAGGTATTGATTATCTTTTTTCAATAAAGTTTTTATAGTTTTGTAGATTATTATTAGATTTTATGCTCATGGCACTTTTATGTGCGTATATACCTACCTACCGTGCAAAAGCATTTACTAAATTATTTACAGCTGTTCGTTTAAAATATTTTGGATGACGAACATTAAGCCCGCTACTGAATGAAAGCCCAGATGAATTAAAGTATCGGCCCCGTACTCATGGTACATACAGTGCGATGCGACGTTTGACTAGTAGAAGAAAGAAAGAGAGAATATGGTGGGTTTTGATGAAATCCATAACAAGTTCATCCGTCCACTCCATCTTGTAAATAATATTGTTAATCGTAAGCAGTGGAACGCCACAGATCGAGTCAGAAATAGTCGTTGGAAAGAGACAAACAGATAAACATTCGGGAAGCTGCTCGTGCACTTGAAGCATTCTCGTACGACCGAGAGCATTCTAGTTGCTTATTGGTGGAATACATAAACTGCTCAGTGCGCGTATAATTATTACTTCTTAACAACCAATAAAGACCGCATCGCATATTCGCGTACGGTCAAGAGTACGACGCGGAAAATATTCAAGCAAATTCTATCAACATGTCTGGTTTGGGAAAGCGGAAAGTGGACACAGAATGTCGTCGATTCCAAGACAAATGGACTGATGATTACTTTTTTATCTTGTACAGTGGTAAACCTATGTGTTTGTTGTGCAATGAAACAATTTCTGTTTTAAAAGAATGCAATATGAAGCGGCATTACTCCAGCAAGAATTTCGCTGAATATAATTTACTCACGGGTCAGTTAGGAAAAGATAAAATAAAAAAACTCATTATCGATTTAGGGAAATATCAACAAATGTTCCATTCACAAAAATCAAATCTAGACAGTGCTGTTAAAGCTAGTTTTATAATTAGTTCCGAAATAGCGAAAACATCGAAGCCATTTTCTGAGGGACAGTTTGTTAAAGAGTGCCTAGTAGATGTTGCAGAACTTTTGTGCCCAGAAAAGAAGAATGAGTTTGAGAAAAAGAGCTTATCGCGCGACGATTCCACGTATAGATATGATGGCTAGTGATATCAAAAAAACATTGACCGATAGATTGGCTGATTTTCAAGCATTTTCGATTGCTTTGGATGAGACTACAGATTTATCTGACACAGCCCAGTCAGCTATATTTATACGAGGTGTTGATGAAGAATTTGCAGTGACAGAGAAATTACCGGCTTTACGGCCGGGTAATGTGGCCCTACAAGGGACCACTACTGGAAAAGATATTTTTACAGTGGTGCAAAGTACTTTTACCTACACTTTTAGTACACACCTGATAATATACTCGCCACGATAGCAGCGCTCGCCGCTACGGCAAAGTGTGGAACTAAAATACACAAAATATCCAAAAAAAACGACATAGGTCTTCCTCTGAAAATTTGTTATCTGATATAGTTTGATGAACGGGACTGTCTTACATGTGATGCGATGGGTATTGAGAGATGTATGTCGGGTACAGATGTATGTGATTTTTCCTATAGTTTGGCAACGAGCTGGTCGACATAGGTGACAGCGCCATATTGACAACTTACGCAAAGTGAGTGTTTTATCTTGAGCAATAACTACCAACAGGTACGAAAATGCATTAATTGGAAAACAAGATTTGATTAGTGTTAATGCAACAAAAAATTTCACAATGATTAGAAACTGTACGATAGGTATAGAAAATGGTTGCCAAATTTGGTCTTGGATGAAAATAATGATGGGTGCTGTGCAACATACAAAGACCATCATTATTTATAATATTAATTATATGTAGGCGCAGTAGACCTTTGTAAGTGAGGAACTAATTATAAAAGTGGCATTTAAAAATATTTGCATTTGCGAGCAAAACACATTAATGATCTAGAGGCGATATATCTAATAGGTTTATTTATAAACAATAAACATTGCTAAAGGTAAACAAACGAATCGGGGAACGATTGAGTTGTAAATGATGAAAGTAAAACTGGATTTAATCATTTTTTGTGCAATTATAATACTTACATTATAGTATTCAATAGTAGTATCAATAAAAAACCAGTTTCAACTTTTTATAAATTCCAAGGCCGGATCTGCCGAGTAGGATATAATGTCAAGATTCCCTCGTATCAATATTGCCGGGAACACGTGTCCACGTGCCACATATCACCCATCCATCCTCTTTTCAGGTGTTCCACTCATATGTTGCAAACGTCGAATAGTACGGAAGATATCACTGTATGTAGTTGAAGAGCAGACCTCTCATGATCTCTCTAATTTCCAAATAAGACCGAGTTATAAGGTCGCCATCGTCAGTCAAAAAAAGGCAATCTACTAACTTTTGTGGCAGCTGCAATAAACTCACTTCGATGAGCAAGAATACTACCCTTCGTTTGCTGCACCACTGTTAGAGGTAGGTGAGACTTCAGAATATTTAATCTACGCGTTATTTTACAACATAGTAACTGGATGGCATTGCAGTTAAAGAACATTCCCATCCAAACGAAGGAGAGTAAAATAAAATGAACATTGCTATCAGATATTTTCTATACATCGCATCTTCATACTACAAAGTAGGTACTTACCCTTTTTCCCAGTTGTCTATTTAAAGGGAAAGTTTTTAGTTACTACCAAGATGATATGTATAGTCTTTACACGTTTAATACAACAATAAATATATGTTTTAAGGTGATTTTTAACAATGTAGCGAGTTTATGAACGTTCCTATATAGGTAATTACACTATGAGTGAACTAATATGCATGCCACAAAAATTACTAGAAAAAATAGTACCTAGCCCAACCTAATTAAAGTATAATAATTATTGGGTTATATTTTTCCAAAACTGAATTAACGTTTGCATTAACTTTTAAAACAAACTATGTGTAATATTAATTCATTAATAGTTTACTTAATTAACTATTTATGTTATACCTTTAAAAAGTTTTGCATGTATGAGCATCCCGGCACGAATTTCGCTCCTCTACAAGGTTAATATTCGTCAGTGCGCCAGAATATGGGTTTGGGCCGCTTTCAAAAAATCGCTGACGACATACTATCATTCGCACATGTAAAATTATGATTTTAAAAACTTTTTTCATCTATTGGCTTCATTTGCTTCGCAGCATGTATAGACGAATTTCCATAAATAAAATTTTTTCTCGATTACTCAAAAATACATTAACGAAAACTAAGAAAGACTAAGTTTGTTATTTTTAAACACATTAAAAAAACATATGGTATAATCGAGTTGTACATATTTAGAAGCGCTATTGTGTCTACTTGAATTTAAAAAAAAATCAGCTCGATAGAACATTTATGTTTAGAGATATGACAGTGAAGACGTTAAAAAACACGTTTCACAACAACATTTTTTCTAGTTTTTTCGAAATAAAAAAAGTCCTGACTACCAAAAAATGTCGTCAATCGTGGTTTCGTGTACACAATCACAAGTGAATTATTATAACTAACGCTATATGTTTATGGATACTATTAATTGTTCAAAAGCAGTTCATTAATGAACATATAAACTAATAAGAGTAGATAAAGATGTTATTACTATCATTATTTAGCGGCATTTCTCTTTTTCTGAAAATGTGAATGTCCTCAGTAGGTAGTAATTAGTAATATATGTAAACAATAATGTAACTGTAGCAATTTAAGTGTGTATCTAATCTTGATAATATCTATGGCTATCTTTAATCTTGATGTTATCTATTTATAGATAGGTTAACCTAGGTAGGTTACTTAATAGGTAGGTATCTATTAAGTAACGTACAACGACCCAAACAAAGCATTAGATACGATGTCCGCTTTCTGACTCTACTTGTAGCACTTTCCATTTTGTATAATGTGAACTGGAATACTGACACACTTTATGCAATTGCAGTTTTATTAAGTATTATATAACCGTGGCTGCGCTTGCATTCGGAAATATGGCATACCTGGGGTATGCCATATTTCCCTGTCCATATAACCATATAACCCTGCCATATAACCCTGTCGGAAATTGAACGCATCTTGTAGCAAACGCATCTTGTGAATTATGAAATAATTCTTAAATAAAGAGGCTATTATCCCAAAAAAAAATACGCGTGCAGCACAGTACACGTGATAGAAGTGAATACTTCTTTAACGATTCGTTGAGAGAGTGAGAAAGAGAGAGTTGTATTGTACATGTTCCAGGTATATCGTAGATCTGGTATACAAATTTAATATTTAATTTATTTCTTCAGTTTGTACATTATCTTCAATTGGGGCCGCTATAGGTGCAGCGGATATTATGGCTTTATGGTAACTGAAGTGCGACATATGTTCGTGATTTTATGCTCCCTCATATCTGTCATATGCTTTATCTCACTTGCGAGACGAAAATTTTATAAACTGTGTCGTGACGCGACCTTGAAAAATCACTCTCATGCGGCCAAAGAAGTATTCACTTCAATAAAACAGCTAAATATAATATGATACAATTACTTTTAACTTTTATTTTTCCTATTCTTGGCGACCAGGTAAGATCATCATCCAGTTGCATCAGATTCGAAAGCCCAATCCAGATATATCCAGCAGGTTATGCATAAGGAATATTGTATTCTGGTTAATTCCGATTCTCGTCACGATCGTTTATAAACTATATCAAAATTGCTTTCCGCTTTAGAACACTTGTGGGGGATCGTTGCCTAAGTCAAAGCATTCGCTATATCTGTTTCTCTCTCTCTCCCTCATATCTGTCATATGCTTTATCTCACTTTCGAGACCAACATTTTACAAACTGTGTCGTGACGCGACCTTAAAAATTACTCTCATGCGGCCAAAGAAGTATTCACGAAATATCATCGAAATCGGACAAGAGGTCTAGACAAAAATTCACTTCAAACTTTTGGTTATTTATTGGTGGGGCGTTATTTTCTTGGAGAAGTGCAAGATGAGTTTAATCTAATTTAACCGATCTTGGGAGAAGTGTATATAACTTTAAACGACATGTGTAAAAATCAGTTTTCATCGAATTTAAATGTTCTACAGCTCTCGTGGACGATTATTTATCATTATCATGAACCGATCCTTAGAGATTATCAAAACTCAAAAGCTCCGAATTTTGACGACTTACCATTCAACATAATATATATATATATATATATATATATATATATATATATATATATATATATATATATATATATATATATATATATATATATATATATATATATATATATATATATATATATATATATATATATATATATATATATATATATATATATATATATTGTTGCTTGTTTATATACATTTCAAAATATCATTGTCATTATATTACAATTAGAGGTGTTTCGTGTACCTGTTTTTGCCATTTTGCATACGTATCTATAGGAAATTAATACCCCACAGATTGTTGTTGTTATTCCGCTTTTTAAATGATTTCGTTGGTGATTTCAGATTTGCATTAAATAACAACGCAATTAATAAAAACATGACAAAGATGCACTATATACAATGCGGTCCAATAATAAATTAAAAAGTTACTAACAGCAGTAATAAATAATATGATGACACATTTAACAACGCACTACGTTGATCAGATCCTCAAAATCTCAGCGACGCGACGAAATGTTCAAACAACGTACGAATTGGCAGAAAAAAAATCGTTTTTGGATAATGGAAGGGCTTTATGTGTTTCGAGCCAAATCCAATAAATGGTGCCCCAAACCACACCAATAATCATAACTCCAGAATCTCCGATCCAAAACTTTTCTTACAGATCCAAAACGATCGATGTAAGATTCAAAGTATCTGTCAAGTATTTTTAATACATTTTATATTATTCATAAGGCAATAAAATCTGTTACAAGCGCAGTAGCTTCCCGATTCACAGTCGAGGGACTCCGGGTTCTAATCGACAAGGACCATATCTTTTATTTCGTTATATTTTAATTTTATCACTAACGAGGACGGTGGTCGAACGGTTGGCGCGTTAGCTCTCGGTTCGGTCACCTCGCAGCAGTGGTGTGTTTGATATCGCGCGCTGGTGAGCTGGTGATCTAACTAATGAGGTCTTCCAAGTTTCCTCCCCTCATTCCTGCTCTGAATGGTGGTTAGGATTTGACAACCTAAGTCAATCCTGGTCGCATATGCGGCTCGCGAAATAATAATATGCCGCCCCCTCTCCCGCACAAGTCTCTGACTTCTGGGCTAACCAAACCATTTCGGTTAGAATGAGGGGTAGAGATATTATTATTATTATCATTATTTTTTATCCACTAACAACAACAAGTGTTGCAGCAACAGGTAATAATATTATTCTAAGACAGGTAATAATATTGATTGGACAAAATAATAAACATAAAAATTTGCCACCGTAATTAATTAGTAAACGATATTTATCCGTCTGTGCTACTAACATATTTAGTTATAATTAAATCAATTAAAGCGGCTAACTTAAGTGTTTACAAATTGTAATAATTGAAATTATATTTGTATAAAAAATTAATTGATATTTTTCGTTAACTACATATACACTAATTAAGAAAAGAACCAGGGCAGTTATTTGCTGACGCATTAGATTAAATTCGTTTAAACAACACATTCAGGGCTTTTTCCCGAATTTAGTAATATCAATAAATGAGATAGTCAACAAAGCGGTTACATTTTTATAGTACCATAAAATTCAGAAAATATTTTACAGGTGTGATTTAATATGTTTATATTTTTTGTAATTAAAGTTTTTATTTGAATGTAATCAGACATCTCTGATTGTAATAGTCGCTTTCAAACTTTTGTTTTTTGTGTTGTTCGAATTTCTGGGGAATGCAAATGTTTTATAATAAAACGTTATATTTAACAAATCTTGACTATACAAATATTTTAATTTCATCGTTATTTATCTTTTTCTGATTATTTAAAACTATTTCTCGATTGAAATTATCGCCAATTAAAATGTTCCTCTAAAATATTCAACAAATTTGTAAATTCATCATTCTAATGATTATTATTTAATGATTATAGTTGGGTAAATGTGTTTGAAAACATTTAAATTTTTGCTACATTATTATTTTTAATAAAAACTTGTGGAATTGATATACCTAGTTAACTATCACAATTTTCAAACATTTTAATTTCAAAAGTGTCGTGCATTTTAAGTGTTTTATTTTTTTATTTTAAGTTCGCTTAAAATAACTTTAAAATGTTTGTTGAATTGAAATGTTTCATTTAAAATGTCGAACAATTAAAATGTGTACACAGATTGGGCGCTGCTACGTATTGCGGATGTCTGCGATATTACAAAAATTGTGCTGTGTTCACACACTTTTTAGTGTGTTTGTGACACGTTTGTGTTGAAAGATGATTGAAAACACTAACCTCACAGATTACACCTGTTTATGTGTTTATCCCGATGCGTTTTATGAAACTTCTCTTCTGAGGTATTAATACAATTTGCGAAATGTCAATACGATCTTGTCATGTCTCGTTTTAAAAATAATTAAAAGCACCATACTGCAAATTGGACTTTTATTAGTGAATAAAAAATATCAAGATAGTAAGGTATTTATAAATAATGGTCTTGTTATGATTGATAGAATAAGATATGCTATTCATGTTAATAACAACCCAAAAATACTTGGAAAAGCAACTGGTCCCCCTTGGCAGACCTAAATGCCTTGTACACATATCTTTAAGTATAAGTGATCAAAGAAAAGAAATAATAGAAGCTGTGGGATTCGAAATCGTAACCCATAGAATACAAGCCACACGCTTTACCGGCTGGGCTACTACCGCTGTAGCAAGCGTCTGATGAACTAAATATTTGAATGGATTAACATACTCCAACTTTTTTCGCCGGTTGACCTTTAAGAAGAGCCGGTAAATCCGAAACATTTACAACATATTCCCGCCTGTGTTTTGCCACAGTGTAATAAATATAGTGAAATTAAATATTCCCTGGACAAGCTCACTCACATACACATCACATTATTGTAGTACCGCAAATATCCGCAGAACGCAACGGAGCCCAATTTTTACCTTTGTTGAAATATTTTAATTCTACAAACATTTTGATGTTTATGGATAATTTTATATCAATCATATCAGTTGGTTCAACAAACGTTCGAATGTCGGCAATTTCAAAACAAACATCAATTCAACAATCGCCTTGGTGTTTGTTGTTGATTTTAAATTTAACCTACAGATTGAACAAACATTTTAAAGTAGGTATATTGAAAATTTCAAGGCACTGTTTTATTCGGCGAAACATACAACATATTTATTTTGCTAAGTAACAGACATCTTTCTAGTTTCAATGTGTTTTAAGGTTTTAATACACATTACATTTATTAATAAACATGAAAATCCTCAGAGAAGGTCTCGGAACAATGTATGGTAATGATAATAGATATATTATCTATTGCCTCAAATTCTGGAATTGGTTTCTTGAATAAGTACATACAGCTTATGTCCTTTAGAGAGACTTGGATCAATAAAAACAAAATGTAACATAACCTCACACTATTTCAACCGTATTTTATTTATATTTTAGAAAAATATTCATCTACCTCTTTATACTGCGTCAGACTTTTCTCGTCTATTCGGTAGCATAGTCGGTTTTTCTCCGCGAAGAAGAGATAGGTATATTGTCTTTGGTGAACATAAAAAATGTAAATTTATTTCAGTTACACATGCAAATTACTTTTTTAACTCGTGTAACATCCTTCAATTCTCGGTATTAAAGGTGCTTTGTTTTCTTTCGCTACCAGATAAACGCATAAACATTGCAATATTATTATTTAGACAGTGAGTTTAATGTTATATATTTTTTGTTTTATGTTTGTCATATTGCGTGACTTTGACCCAGATACCTCTAGTACCTATTAATCATTGTAAATGTTTTATATTTGTTCTTAATGTGTAAACATGAGAAATATTGTACCTATATATTGTTACCAGCTGTCATCGAGTAATTTGATTTTCATTTCCTTTAAATTTCCGTTCCTAGACTCGTATAAAGATGACTGGTACTTAAACATACCTAGTGACGCCAACAATAGTGGTGCCCGCGTGCGCAAGTGCCACAAGCAAAATTGAAACTATATAATATTATACTAATATCACAATTTACCATTTAAATACTAACATTTCTTCTTCTTCTTTTGGCTCATAACCCTTGGTGTGTTTTGGCTTGCTCGACTATGTTCCTCCATCTGGTTCTAACTACCGCTATTCTCCTTCAGTTTTCCGATTCTTAAAGTTTTTATGTCTTCTTCCATATCCGTCTATCCACATTTTCTTGGGTCTTGTGTTTTGAGGTTTCTATTCAAGGATTATTTTTGCAATTATCTCTCCCTCCATGCTCTATACATGTCCTAACCACATTATCCTTTGACTTTTCATGCATCTTACTATATCCTCTCCTTCTATAAGTGCATCAATTTCGTGATTCAAATTTGGTGACAACTTAGAATACATCAAATAATAGCCAGTATCAATTCTATTGTTTCCACAAATATCAGCAGTTGAGAAAAGTTGATTTCCATAATGAGAAAGCAAAACAATCTCAGCAGAGTGTGAGTTCTGTTGAGATAACATCCGTGAATCGCCATCTTTCTAATACCATACCAGCCTTGGCTATAAACTGCTCGATCGTGCGTTCGTTTCCTACCCAGCCCAACATTTTTTCCATAATAAACTTACTACAACTATACTTTAGACTTTTGCTCTTTTATTGATTTTTCAATTAGATACGTAGAAATAATGGTAATTAAATACACCCGATAAAAATAATTCGTATTGTTGTTAATTAAATGATTTTGCTTCGAATTTTTACGTTGTTATCGTACATAGTAATATAAAAAATGCCACTGGGTTCGCCAATTACTGACACCAGATGTCACTTAACGAATCTTGCACATAGCGAATAATCCAATATGTTATGTTCATTCATTATGACTTATGGTCAGTGGTCACGTCATAATTGTTTTGCAGCATACTATATTGACTTGATTCATCACGAGGTTTAAAGTTACCATGTTACCGGAGGGTAGGTAGTGTAGGTACCATAGTAAAATGTCCCTATATACAAGTATTTATATTCATATTATTATGAGCACCACACGTTTAAATTAAAAGCTGCAGTGAATTCAGATTTTACTATCAAAAAAGTATATCCAATATTTGTCGAGTCGGTTGGAGAAAATGATGTATACCTACACAGTGTCGTAACTAGGCAAACCTTCTAGGGGGGGGGGGTCAAGGGCCTAGTTAGTTTCCTATACTCCAGTACTGTTTAACAGACAGCGGTGAACCAGGGGCGGATTAAGGTCTTCCGAGGGGGAGCAATAAGCAAATTGCGAAAACCCAACTAAGTCAATTTTCTCAATAATACCGAATGGTCACAAGAGCTTAAATAAATTCCGGAAATTAATACGACATATTATCTAGGAAATAATATTTTTATTTATTATTCTCTATAAAGTTTAATTTAACATAAAATACTGATTGCACTATAATAGTGAAATGTCAAGTTTGATTGATGTCAAGATTGATTGGTTGTTTGATTTAAGAAAATTTTCCTTTCAAAATATTCGTGAGCGAAAACAACTTACGCTCGTGTGGTATTCTGTATGAAAATTTCGCACCCCAAGTATCAATCAAACTTGACATTTCACTATTATAGTGCAATTTGTATTTTATATTAAATTAAACTTTATAGAGTAATAAATAAAAATATTATTTCCTAGATATGCGGTATTAATAACAAGTAAGAAAATATATAAGATGGTAATGTCATATCAGATCAGATCATATAATATGTTTACCTTCTACTGTCAAAAAATGTCCACTTATTTGAAAATGTCCACCTCGCCTCGAAAAAATTTCCGGAAATTTTTCAGGTTGCCATGGTAACGAGTCAAAATAAATCATCTTATTGGTTTTAAAGAAGAGGTGTGAAATTTTCTGTGTAATATGCTATTGCATAGGCTGAATTACATTGGTGAAAAACGATGAGTTTTTGAGGAATTTTTTTTATAAGAATAGATGATGGAATATATTGAGGCCTCGAAAACCTTGGCAAAGGTAAAAAGATTCGAAATCCCCCCTGTAGTTAGATAGGTATTTCTCGATTGTTACCATTTTCATAAATTGGACATATTTTTGCGGAATTCCAGCAGTCAGGAAACGTAGCAGTTTTCAAGGATTGCAGCAATTTTTTATACAGAATTTGATCGTCCCCGAAGTTAATTTATTCTTCTTGATGGCACTAGACACATCAGTTTCAGAACGACAGCTAACCGAAAGAGAGCTTGGGCAAATTAGCCGGCACTGGTTAATATTCACTACTAAAAAACTTTGCGAAGATATCCATAATTGATGATTGATAATCTTGAGGACTTAATACCTGAACCATTATGGACAGAACTTGTGAAACAATCATTTTGAACATACGTATTACAAAACAAATCATCACATATTGTTAATCGGTAACAACATTGTTGTTGAGACGTTTCCCTATATGGATCCTATGCAGGATAATTCTGATTTTTTTATCATCGACTTGATTTTCCTTTTTTCCCGTAATTGCTTCTTTCCACAGCCATCCTTTTTAATTCTCGAAATGTTAAACATTGCAGTAATAACATATTTTAATGTTACTTAGTACCTGCAGCTAGTGCTAAGTAATAGCTTGGTGCTACTCACACTTAGTAATGAATTGCACAATTTGTTTGGACTGAAAGAACCTGTTTTTTGTTTACATTTTACTTATACCACGAATGTTAACTGTGTGCCAATAGTTCGATAGTAAATCGGTCTTGTATAATTTGTTTCTATAGATTTTTTCAGGGACAACTTTCATCGTATTTATTTCTAATTATACAGTGCTCGCGAGTAAAGGTTGGAATAAATTCGATTAAAAAATTATCAGCTTTTGTGGAGGAGTCACTGACACGTCGATTTTGTTGTTAAGAGGCTGCTCTTTCTTTATATGTACATGTCTCGATAAGTTTTTTTTAAGATATGTCGTCACCGAATTTTTGAAGTGAATACTTCTTTAACCGGATGAGAGTGATTTTTCAAGATCGCGTACGACAGATTTTATATTTTCGTGACGTGACGCAAGTGAGATAAAGTATATGACAGATATGAGGGAGAGAGAGAAACATATAGCGAATGCAGCGATATTTAT
Organism: Tetropium fuscum; assembly: GCA_964058915.1. NCBI lineage: Eukaryota > Metazoa > Arthropoda > Insecta > Coleoptera > Cerambycidae > Tetropium > Tetropium fuscum. The sequence continues at coordinate 107,213 of CAXKVY010001377.1, read as the reverse complement.
ATTGGATGCACATCGGCGGAGCAAGTAGCCTTTGTACGAAATTCAATAAAATGTCATTTGTCATTGCCAGTCTTGCGCATATGAAACTGTTTGTCGAAGGTGTGTTTTATATTATCACTTATCTATGATATGATAACAACAAATATTGATGTGACAAATGGTTTAGCAAACGCCGTTTGCTAAACCATAAAATTCCAGTTCTGTCACGATAGGATATAAATTATATCAAAATTGCTTACCGTTTGCCAAACGGTAAGCAATTTTGATATAATTTTATTTGTTGTTATAGCGGCAACAGAAATACATCATCTGTGAAAATTTCAACTGTCTAACTATCACGGTTCATGAGATACAGCCTGGTGACAGAAGGACAGACAGACGGACAGCGGAGTCTTAGTAATAGGGTCCCGTTTTACCCTTTGGGTACGGAACCCTAAAAATGTCAATCTTGTCATACTATCAAAAATCAATATGCACGCGGTTTCAAGCAAGTATTTTTTTTTATCAAAGAGGAAAGATGTAGTTATACTATTATAGGTACAATAGTAGGTACAATAATGAGTAGTTCATTTAACACATTCTGAATTTCTGAAAGTAAACGATGATTAATTAAGTGGTCGATCATAGCAACACTTGCATATTCTTTTCACATCCCGTACTATGACCATACCCAAAGTTCTGTAAACTTTGACCATACTAACTGATTTGGGTAATTTATTGAAGGTTTTATCGGCAATGCAACTAAATGATCTCTCAAAAAAATTGTTCCGTGTTTAGGATCACGTTTTTGGCGATTAAGTAACTCACTGTGTTATTTTTTTATTAACTTTAGATATAAGTATATAAATGCACATTTAAAATAAATTTGAAAACTCTTATTTAAAAACCGCCTTGGATATAGTAATAATGAGTATCGGTAAAAATACTACCCACGATCCGTGTTAAAAAAAAACTTCCAATGTTTTAGAAACAGTCAGATCGAGTTATTCAATCGATTTACCTTTTTATGCAGGTAAAAATAGATTGAATAACTCGATGTGAGACTGTTTCTAAAACATTGGATGGTTTTTTAACACAGATAGTGGGTAGTATTTTTACCGATACTCATTATTAGTTGACTAATAAATTAATAATCACCGAATACTATGACAGAACGAAACATCAGGAAGAAAACGATAGTTTTCTTGTAGTGAGCTAGCTAGCGCTACCGTAATCCCCAGCTCCACCAACAGTTGGCGTACGCGTTCATTTATTTGAGTTTAATTCCTGCCGGCCAAAAAACCGCCCGCCCAACAAAAAGTGTCATAAATAGACGCGATTAAAACAGTAGATTGAAACATCGGGGTATCCTGACTATACCTACGTACGTGAAAGAATTAAGCTAAGAGAGCCTTGTGGTCGAATATCAACGAACAGAGTTCTCTCTGGTGGTTATCTGCCTGGTCACTTAGTTTTTAGTTTTTACTGGTTTCGTGGTTTTTCATACCAACTTGCGAGGGGCAGCCTCATTTTTGCAACGTCCATTAAAATATTTCCGAAGTTCTACCAGAAGAGACTATTATTTCTCCTAGCCAGATCCCACACTTTTAAGCAACCAAACCCTGAGATAAGCCGTTTCATCGCAATACTTTAATATTTTTTTCTCAGCACTCAAGTCATATTGCGTTGATATCGCGGAGTTGGACCGATAAACTAAGCAATAACTACCAAAGTATTGTTAGTAGGGACGAAAGTTTCAAACAAAAGATGTAGATAATTAAATGATCTATGAGTTTGATAATAGGTGAAATTAAATAAAAGTGAACGGTTAGGGAGATAAACAGCGGTGGCTGGTTAGGGAGGGCTGCGGGGCGATTTATATAATAGTTATATTATATCTGTTAATAGTTACGCCAGCGGTTTAATAATTATTTATGAAAAAAATGCGCTAAACACTTTTTATACGAGTTGCATACAATATTTTTCTACGTTCATGCAAAATCCAAAAAATGTTTCATTTAATTGGCATAATTAGTAAATGTCAAATTTTATGGTTATGTTTGTCATGATCACAAAACACTGTAGTATGGAATGTCAGATAAGTGCATAACAAAATAGAGATGGGTCATAAAATAGCAACCTGCGATTTTGGCCCTGTGACTTGCTCAGAGCAATTGGAACATGTGACAGAAAGTCGCGGAGCTGCTACAGCGGAGCAGTTTCATATTTCATTTACAGAGTGAAGCGTTCGTGATTCCACGCTATGGCCCCACGCGGTGATTTGGTTTGAATGTTTGTCTGGTCTGGTTCATCTCCGTCGCTGCTTTGTTTTGCCGTGTCGCACACTGGAATTTGTCTACTTAGGTATTCATGTAAAATACTTATATTTACCTTTTTTCATTTTACCAAAGAATGTCATGTTATTTTTTTGAAGTGAAAACTTCTTTAGGCGCGCTCTGCACTTTTATTTTTGTGGGTGTTGAATGAGACTGGGCCGTCACGCGTCACGCTCGGCTATGTAACGCTCCTGCGGTTAAAGTCGGGTAAAGCGCGCTTTTAAAGCACGTCAAAGACCCTTATTGTAGTATTATTTAACAAATATTTTAAAGAAACGTGATTAATGATGGGAGAAGAAAAAATGTTAAAGTTGGAATTAAAATACATATATTATTTATATTTATAACTTACCCCCCCCCCTTCCTTACTATGACGTCACCGGGTTAAGATTCAATTGGAGTTGACAACCCTCTGTACTTGTGCTTGTTGTAATAACTAAGGTGATTATATTAATGGTGATTATATTAATTTATACATTTTTAAAATAAAAAATAATACAATACCCGCATAATTTTACATATTTTATATGAATCTAAATTCAGTAAATAAATATTGGTTAAATCAGTGGATACCGATGTATACTTTTGACAATTCACTTCTATGACACTATGCCCGATTTAAATACAATTGCGTTATATGTGCAACTTGGTCATAGTACCAACACGCGTTTTATATCAATTGATAGAGTTATAAAATATTTGGAAAAACATTTCTTCATGTCTTCTTGCAGTACATTGTCTGACAGCATAAAATTCTGCATAAAAGCCGGACTTACCTGCATAAAAGAAGGACTTAAATGTTGGGATGAGTGCAAATGCAAATTATGCAATAATTGTATACAAAGTAATATAGCCGAAAGTGATGAAGGTGTAGAAAGTTTTTAGTTACTACCAATATAATATGTACAGTGTTTACACGTTTAATAAAACAATAAATATATGTTTTAAGGTGATTTTTAATAATGCGGGGAGTTTCTGAACGTTCCTATATAGGTAATTACACTATGAGTGAGCTAATATGCATGCCACAAAAATTACTAGAAAAAATAGTAGCCCAACCTAATTAAAATATAATAATTATTGTGTTATCTTTTTCCAGAACTGAATTAACGTTTGCATTAACTTTTAAAACAAACTATGTGTAATATTAAATCATTAATATGTTACATAATTAACTATTTATGTTATACCTTTAAAAAGTGTTGCATGTATGATCATCCCGGCACGAATTTCGATCCTCTACAAGGTTAATATTCGCCAGTCGACGCGGTAAGTAGTGTGTGTACGTGGGCGCGCCAGAATATGGGTTTGGGCAGCTTTAAAAAAATCGCTGACGACATACTATCATTCGCACATGAAAAATTATGATTTTAAAAACTTTTTTCATTTATTGGCTTCATTTGCTTCGCAGCATGTATAGACAAATTTCCATAAATAAAAATTTTTCTCGATTGCTCAAAAATACATTAACGAAAATAACAAGACTAAGTTTGTTATTCTTTAAACACATTAAGAAACATATGGTATAATCGAGTTGTACACGTTTAGAAGCGCTATTGTGTCTACTTTAATTTAAAAAAAAATCAGCTCCATTATGTTTAGTTATGTTTAGCACCATTCACAGTGAAGACGTTGAAGACGTTAAAAAACACATTTCACGAAAATATATTTTTTTCTAGTTTTTCTAAATAAAAAAGTCCTGACCACCAAAAAATGTCGTGTACACAATCACCTAATTAATGAATCGCACCAAGTCCTGTTTGGTTCTACGCAAGATTTTTTTTTTCGAAAACTAAGCGACTTTACTTCCGAATTTCGCTCTTCTGTTTATTTTCGAAAAAATAGTCAATTTTACCGTATCGATTCCAATAAAAAATGTAAAAAATAATTATGGCGGATGTTTATTCTTCATATTGTTTTCTCTAATATCTAGAGAGTTACAATTATAGTACTATATTAGGTATAATACTGTATTATAGTAATTATAGTACACTATAGTTTACCATTTAAACAAACTTGGCGATACATATATTTATATTTATACTTATACGATACATATGCAAAAAAATATACTTAAATATTTTTAATTCTTCTTAAACTCTAAAGAAAACAAGAACAATGTCATCATGAATTTATTTGACAAGGACCTACTTGACTGTTAATAATAATAATAATACTAGAATAATAATTAACCCCGGTGAATTTATGTGACAAGGGATGTGTATTTTTTTTTGTTGAGCAAACTAACAATTTTTCGAAAGAAACTCAATATACAAAAAGTTGCATATTGAAGGCATCTTTGTATATAAAATATAGAACTACTATACTACTAAATACAGAACTAAATATAGACAATATACTAAATATAGAAAAGTTGACTGGTTAAAATATTCTGATGTGAAGTATTTATTATAGGGGTTCGTTTTTTCCCCTTGTAACAATATCTCAGGTTTACAAAAAATATCAAAATAAATAAAAACATTTTTTACCTTAACTTTAGTGCTGTAAATAAAAAGTTCATATATTTTTTTATATATATTTTTCATATATATTTCTTTTGTTGAAAATCCACCTCTTAAAATATTTCGCATTAACTTAGGAACACACTGTATAAGTTCAATATTAGTTATACTATATTTATATATTTAATAATTTGTGAGGCCACTTTGTACAGCGGCAATTTTATCTACAATTTTATATAATTTCAGAGTGTTTGTTTTTTTAATAGTTATTGCTCTTATTTAAAAAATTAAAAAACATTTTAAGAACATTTTGCGACATTCCTATACCGGGTACCTATTTTTATATTTAATATTTTAATGAAAACGATTTAAAATCGATAGTTTTCTTACCTTATCTCTACGAAATTATCACAGCCACAAAATCACTACCGTGCTGCTTGTGCAATCCTGGGGATATCGGCAATTCGCGCGGCACAATTTGAAGACAAATGCAGTCCGATCGCTGTCGATAGACCAAGCCCAAACGTATAGCACTAGCTTCGCGGAATAATCGGAAGCAAACTTTTATAATCACTCCCCACCTGAGCAGGTGAACTTACTACTAACGTGAGCACATGTATTACTTATGTGCATACACACCTGCGTATCATACCGTAATTTTGGGATTTTCTCACTGGTGCGTCGAATGGTCCATGAGCCTCGAAGATCCGGAATGTTTTCATATGTATAGGGTACAATCAAAGCTGTAGCCAAAATTTAACCTTTTTAGTTTTGAGAATTCATTACCTTTATCGAGGGTCTATCATTTTTATCCAATATTTAGTTTCTCTACGTGCGTTTGTATAAATTAGCAGGAAAATGTATCATGCATTAGGAATAAAATATCGAGCATAATATATGTCCTTCAAGCCGGATCGGCCGTTTCACATTGGTCCTTCGAGCCGGATCAGCGATTTAACAAGGTCTGTTCCTGATGACCTCAAACTCTCAAACCACTTGATAATGGATTGCTTGATTGGTGGCATTTTCCAGGTTCCATTTCAAACGACTGCTGTCGTCGACCTCATATAAATTTCACATTTCCATGTAATTATACAATAATTACCGCAAATTGTTTTTTTCTGAAAAAAAAAATGATGTGGTTGACGTCAAGCATGGAAGCTATCTATATACGTATATAAAGTTTTCAATTAAATTGCGTACCTATATAAAAATTGCATCTTTTGAAATATAATTAGAGAAATAGTTTTTTTTACATGTACTTGACTATTCTTCAACTGCGGACAATAAAATTATTAAACAAAACACAATGGACATACTTACGCTTCTAAAATAAAAAATATAATCATCTAATTATCATTAGCGCGAGACAAAAATAACTTATTGTAATATTTATATTGATATGTACTCGTATAATAATCATATTACATATATGTGTGTTCTAAGTGTTTTTTTTCTGGCGAACGGATCCCCTTCTCCGTATTTATGTGAAATTGAATTATATTCTTGAAGGAATATTTGTTTACAAGCAAACAAACCGTGACAAATAGTTTCTTATTCTGTTACATAATCAACGCAACGTGGCAATACTTAATATCAGTCATATTTCCATAGAGTATGCACTTTGGTGCATACTTACAATAAATCAACTGCGTTTGCTAATAAACACGTGAATTACTTTCGCACTTAGTTATATATTTGTTTATGATGGTAAATTACACTGGCGGTTCATCGTATAAAGCAACAGAGGTGCCGCGTAACGCCATTGTCCAGTACAGCACGGCACTATATTCTAGAAAATTCCCCGCGCAATTCAGCGCGAAATAATATGTACTTTCATACATATGCAGATTAGAAATTGCTTTAACGTATTTCTAATTTTTCAAGGTGCTTAAAGTCTAAAAGAATTCTTAGCCAATATAAAATATGTTCCTAAATTTGATAATTTTTTTACTATCACTCTATATCTCCGATTTTCATGAAATTTTGCATACCTATGGTCTTAGATCACGAATATGAACGATTTTTTTGTCGAAAGCGTTTAGTTTCAGAGTTATACTCATCGGTTAATCGATGAGTATAACTTCTTTAATGTTCCAGAATCGTGTGTGAGCGACAGAGATAAACGTAGTCCATAAAATTTTACACGGGATAAATTGTAAAAGGAAAGAATATTCTGTGCCGGGCTCAGTTTCTTGACTTCGTCGGTTTTTGTTGTATCGCGCTCGCACTTCCCTGTTATGTCAGACATCACGTGTAGTGTAGTTCTAGGACAAATAAATTCGTTTTATAAATTTTTAGTAACTATTCACTGGAAGAAAAACTTAAAGTTAAAGAGTTAGGTCGACCAACGCCTGATTTAAATATAAAACAAAGTGTCAGTGGACAAAAATCTCGATCCCGTAAAAACTATCTACGGTAAAAATAAGTGGTTGTGTGGATGTGAAGAGACTAATAAACTGCTTTGTTTTGTATGTGTCCTGTTTGAAGGTGATGAAACTTGGTCGACAAATGGCACGGCCGGTCTTGTTCATATATGGGACAAAGTGAAAACCCACGAAAAGTCTAAAGTTGACATGAACACTGTATTTTTGTTCAAATGGATATTTTATTGAAATTCTGAGGTGCCAGGAAAACGCGTGACCTTGAAAATTTTAAAAATTTCGCCCACTTCATTATGTGTCTTTGCCAGTTTTGGCACTACCTGTTTAATTTGGCACGAGCCGCCACTGGAACCCTGTGTGGAAAGAAGGGAGAATGTGTTTTTGTATACAGCGTGTCCGTTAAAGATGGGACGTTCTACGTATCGCATTTTTTGCATCTGCGTCCACTACAATCCTATTTCGACCGCTTTTTGGTTTCGGTGGCTGTACACTTACATGTATCTTTTCTTCTCTTAAAAGTGTGTATATGCTTGACTTTGACGCTTCTGTATAATCCGCACACGTATCCAGCAATTCTTAAACTGTTCGTATTCTTAAACGTATTCTTAAACTTCTTATTGACTAAATACATAAGATATAAAGTGTCCAATATGACAACAACTTTACAACCCCTTAACACATTCGGATACCTCAAAATTAAGGGTAGGTTGCAACAAAATGCGGCAAATTTAACTGAAAATCAGAAAAGGTGTCTTTTGACTTTTTTTATTTGCTACATACGTTGAACATCTCGGTTACAATGCATAAATAAATTATCAACCCCCTCATTTGCTTTAAACACCCCTAAAGTATGGATTGATTGCAATCAAACGTGAAAAATGTATCAAAAAATAACAAAAAGTTTGTGATCACATTTTCTTTTTATTATATGTATCGGTTTTAAAGTCTCAAATCTGTTAGAAATATGTTTGCCCCCCTTATATTATCAAAACACCTCTAGGACAAGGGTTAATTATCAAAAATGTGGGTAGTTAATGGGAAAATTATTAGAAGAAATTATTAGATCTAAGAATACGTTTTTTTTTAAATTAGGAAAAATTTTTTGGAATTTATTTACAATCACCCCTTATCTTAGGGATGTTTTTAAGATATTAAGGGGTTAACATTTTTTTTTAAGTAAATCTAATATATATCTAACAAATTAAATCTAATATATAAAGCGAATAAAAAAATGTAAATACATACTTTTAAAGATTAAACAATAAATTTCCCGCATTTATTTACCTCAACCCTTATTATAGGGGTGCTCCGAATCTGTAAGGGGGTTAAAATTTGTTTTCTTGATCGACACATCAGATTAAATTTATTTAACTAATAAAAAATTTTGAAATATGCATTTTATAATTTTTGACAAATTTTTTGATTTTTTTTAAATTTTTAATTTCATCCCCTATTTGAGGGGTGTTTCTAGCCTTTTGGATGGTAAAATATATGTTTACGTTTGTGATACATCTTACGCAATATGTTAAGCAAAAAAAATTTCTAGAATACGTATTTTGTAAAATATTTAGAATTTTATTATCATTAACCCCAAAATTAGGTGTGTTTGACGCCATTTTGGAGCCGCCATTTTGAAAATGGTTCCAAATGCACTCGACTTTTGAAAGGTTATCTCATTACAAACATTTTAAGCAACGCACTACTCTATCGCGAATGACCGTTACAGATTACGAATACGCGCGAAATTCCCGCAAACCCGCCCATGCAAGAGAGGCGAACGTTTGCGACTGTTTTAACTAAACATAGACGTTTTAACTAAACACGACACACACTGTGTTTTAACAAACACAGACCATATTCCAATAAGTTACAAAGAGATATACTGCTGGCATATCCGGCCTTGGGTCTACAATAGAGCGGTTTAGCCGCTTTTAACTATAAAAATAAATATTTACGGAATTTCCATCATTAAAGTAGACGAAAATAAATGTAAAAATGGCCTGTAATATATTATTGTATGCACAATAATTGTTTTATGACATTCATAAATAATATATATAACTTTTATATAGTATTGTGAAATTTAAAATTTTAATTGAATATTGAGAAATTTGAAAAATTTGATTTTGAATATTTTGAATTTGTGGCGGTTTTTCCTTTCCTATACGCGGTCAGTCAACTACACATATTTATTGGGAAGACTGTAGTGCCTGTATATCATTTGAAAATGGGACAATATTTTTGGAAATGTTTAGGTACTCTGTTTGCCGTAACATTTTGGCTACCAATGGCATGTCATGTCTACCAAAATCGTGATAATTGAAGTTAGGTATTCCCCCAAATTTGGAGTGTTGCTATGTCAGTTAAAATCTCAAGGTCACTAAAAATGACTGGCCGATTTCATTCATCAATCCGCGCGCTGTCCATACTGTTCTTTTTATACCGTGATACAACTGTTTGTTCAGCGAATTAACAATAAACAGAAATTTGTGGTGGGAGGACGCAGTGTTTGTAAACAAAACCCAGTAAATTTTCTGATTCTGCGATGGAATCCGATTTCGTGGAAGTTTTCTCACTTCTTGCTAGAGTTTATCTTGTGGATTTTTAATCTCAACTTTGGAACGATATATTTACTATAAATCAAAATTGATTACTCGGTGTTATGACGGCCCGTTTTTATATTTATAATGGAAAAGTCCGGCATCTTCTTAATGTCATCATCCACCAATTTTCCTACTTAGGATATGTAAGTTAATATCCGGATATATGTAATATATATTAATTAATTTACAGATTAGTTTAGTCGGTTGACGCATTTCTTGTTTACTTAATATATACATAATTCTATACAAATTACCAATTCGATCCCAATTCGGAAACTGATGACCTTACACACTGTTTTTTTGTTTGTAATGAGTAGTAATGAAGGAATTTTATACTCAATGCCGTGCATAGCATTTTTAAATACAAACAAAACGTCATGTGTATATGGTCTGTTAGCAAAATGCATAATATGCAGAACACTGCTATTTCATCCAAGCAAAACGTAAATTCTTGAAAATTGCAATTATTTTCGTCAAGACAGGCTGTGACAGACGAAATTTTTCAATAGCTCGCTATCTTAATTTTTTTCATTCGGACGCACCGCATTTTGTTTAGCATTCTAATGTAATACAATTTCAACGAACTCATGAAATTGTTTCCTATATTTTATCATATTTTGTTTGCATTTTTTAACTTTGGCACTAAATATCACAGCGAACAAATTTTTGCGATTTTTTTAAATGCTTAATCCTTACGTAAAATTATCTGCTGAACAACTTTTGATCGAAACTTTTTTTTCTAAAATCATTGCTTTTTCCATTATTGAGAAGGTTAAAAAAGTACCGTTTTCAAAATTATTTTGCAATAAAACATCATGCCGCGTATTGTAACTTTTTTAAACGCTTACTGTAGTTTAAGATCTTTCATTCGACCCGATTTCAGCGGGGTTCGACCAAAGTCCAAATCAAAACCTCTGCTGACTACTACGGAAAATACCATATGAATTTTTAGAGAAAATAATGGTTTGGAACTATTTTCAATTCGCTGTACTACCTATAACTATCTTCAAGATACGCAACAAAAGTGTTGCTGGTTCTAAAATCTACTTTGTTCTAATATCTAATAATTAATAGGGTTCTAATATCTGCATAATTTACATGAGTAAACATTTTTATTGATTTGTTTTTTGTATATATTTGCTAGTCAGGATGATTATACAGCAACAACTGATAAAGGCCTTGTTTATTGCTAATATAATTGTCTAATTCGACACGAATTAGAAATTTGCATAACGTCCAGTCATCTGCAGATCGGTCATCGGAGCGCTAGAGGTCTCTAAGGATGAAAATATTATCATAAGTGATAATGATATACCAATTACGAATGAATATTCGTAATCGATTAAAAATTAAGGATTACCTATAATTAAATTATTATCTTATTAACACGCTATTATTCGGCATATTAAGCGTTGACTTACGGATTGTTTTTTGACCAAAATTTACACTTGGTGGCTTACATTAACATCAGATTTAAATACCATAGAGCAAATTTGGGATGTTCTACAGAGACGAATATCTGTTGAAAACCATCAACCTGATATATTGCGGGAACTTATAGAACAGCGAAATTGGGAAGTAGTTAACACTTATAACACTTCGTTCTCCTTTATAAATTCAGAACAGTTTTGAATAATGTATTCTGTTACAAACTACCTGTAATAAAGACTTTGCTTTTCCCCGATTTTAGGAAATCTTTTAGGATTTTAGGAAATTAACATTGAATTCAGATATGTTACTTGTTACTACTTGTCGTCTTTACGCACTGTCTTTTTACATATAATACACTCCATATTACAGAAATCACGAGTTATAATAACAACTAGACAAAATTTGTAATAATTGTAACACGTTCCAGTAACAAAACGTCCCCCTCTAGCTGCGCTGAATAATTTATGCGCCACAAAAAAAATCGTAGCTGAAAAACCGTTAATTCCAGCAGATTTTTTTCTTTACTCAAAACTTTTTTTTACTTAGTACTTATACCTAATAATGAAATTAATTCACATCTACTAATTTTTATTTCAATATTACTTTTAAATAAACGGTTAATACACAGTTAGACACAGCCACTTGAATCGCTAGTTTAACGAAATGTGAATAATCTACCAATAAATTAACCGACAGCATTAGGAACAGAAACATATTTATTTATTAATACCTTTAATTATCATAATAATTATTTCTACCTACTAATGTTACATTCGACTAATTCGTCGTAGTAATTAACCTAATAATATAATGAAACGTATATATTACAACAATATTGTTATAATATTGTGTATATTATAACAATAAAATATTGTTCTTAAACGACAGTTAAATTTTTTGTCTTTATGCGTTTGAATATGTTATTTATTATTTATAAATTAATTTTATTTATTAGTTATAAAAGTCATTATTTAAGTCTTTCTCTTTGAGTACCTGTTTTTAAAAAAATGCAGAAAGTATTTTTTTAAATAATCAAGATATAACATTATTCAAAAATAATTAATTCTTTTATGAAAAAAAAATACAAAGTAAACATACTATTTAGGTACATAAAAACGCTTTTTAAGTATCATTAAGAAAAACAACATTTAAGTATTTAAGAACTTACTTATATCAAACGTAAAAACAAACTTTGGTAATACTGAAAATGTGTACCTATATCATTGAAAAGAAATTGAATCATCACTTATCTTAGGAACAGAGTCAAATGCTTTCCTTCAGACCAGAAGACATCCTGAACAGTTGGCCATCTCCAATATATATCCCATTTCATTCCATGGCCTTAATAAAAAAATTTATTTTGTTTCTGTCAATAACTCGTCCTGGAAAGTAGGTATTTTTTTCATATACAAAAATCGTAACCATCTTTTTTATAACCGCTGTCTTTTTTGCATTCACTTTCTAATTGTTCTTCTCTTGCTTTGTCTGAATTTATTGTAATATCTTCTGATTTTTCTTGTTCTTTTCCGGTCGCTACATTCTTATGTCCTTTGTCAATTTTTGTTTCTTCTGCTTGCGGGGTTGTTCTTAGTTTATTTTTTTCTTGCTCTACTTCTTTTTGTTTCCTGTTTAATATTTTAGGGATTGTTGTTTTAATTTTTCTTGGCAAGTCTTTTTTCTTTGCCTCTTTTGCCATTTTTTCGGCTCTAGTCTATCTTATAAAAGAGGTAGGTATACGGCGTACAATATGTATGTGTAGTTGAACGACCGGCAACCCTGACCTACACAATGTTTTTCATTGGCGTAGACATTTTTTTTTCTTAGGGGGGTGAAAGTAGAAGGTTTTTATATGCATATTTTCAACACCACAGCTGATATTGAATGAAAGTTTCCATACCACTCATGAAGTATTGCTTTCAGCGCGTTACCATTTTTTAGTGGGTGGTTCGCCAGTAGCCATGTTTCCCACAAGAAACAAAAATATATATGTACAAAACAGCTAAGTAGTCGAGAAAAATAAACTTTAAAACGGAAAAATAAAATAAATATACTTTCAATTGAAACACAGTCATATTTATTGTGTAAGTAGGTACCTACCTACTAATAACGCGTATAACCCATGGATCCGCCTATGTAAGAGAGGGGAACATTTGCTACTCCGTTCACTAAACACAGACGGCGCGTCATATCAATAAGTTGAAAAGAGATATACTGCGCCAGACTCGAGTTCACGCAGAAGAATAGAGCGGCGTAGCCGCTTTTAACTATAAAAATAGATGTTTACGTAATTGTCACATGATATTTTTATTATTTATGTATTAACTTACTAACCATGGTTGTTATGCCAATAAATATTTTAAACTTCAAATCATATAGGTACAAAATATTTTTTTGTTTAATATAATATTCAAGATACACAAACTGGCCTAATGTTTTTCAAATACCTACAGTGTAGACTGATCATATTTAAAAGGATATAACACCAAATAAATTATGGGATAACACCAAATAAATTAAATTGCTACGATAAACGTTATTATTAATTATTGCTATTTTTACTGATTATTCTCATAATATCAATCTGACATCCAAAAAAATCTGACAGCTGAATCTGCCATGCGGATGAGCTCTGCCTACCTCTCGCAAATTGGTAACAAAATCAATATATATTATACACATTTAAAATTTAGGGCCGCTCTTACCTAATTGACCAGGCAGATAACCACCAGAGAGGACTCTGTTCGTTGATATTTCACCACAAGGCTTTCTTAGCTTCATTAATTTACGTAGGTATAGTAAGGATACACCCATTGTTTTAATTTTTAATCTACTTTCTTCAATCGTGTCTATTTCCGACACTTTTTTCGTAGGCCGGCAATTTTTTGGCCGGCATGAATTAAACTCTAATAAGTGAACGCGTACACCAACTGTTGGTGGAGCTGGGAATTACGGTACAATTACGCTAGCTGACTACAAGAAAACTTTAACCTTTTCGTCCTGATGTTTCGTTCTGTCATATGATTAATATTGGAATGATGATAGCGGCAGTGAAGATGAAGCGACAGAAAATAGTAGTAATATTAGTGATTATAATATTATTAAATACTGACATAGAAAATAGTGGTATCAATTACACGTTTTTAAGGTAAGTATTAGGGTATTAAGGTGTAAGGTATTTTTATTTTTCTTGAGAATTTTTTTTGCTTTATTTTTGGATATAGGTGATTTATTTTATTTGTCTTGTTTTTATTTTTTGTTGAGAATTTTTGCTCTGTTTTGGAATATATTGGTACATATATTTATTTTATTGTTTTTATTTTTTCTTGAGAATTGTTGGCTATTTTGGAATATATATTTATTTTATTGTTTATTTTTTGTAGAGAAATTTTTGATCTATTTTGGAATATATATTTATTTTATTTTTCCGTTTTAACTTTATTTTTCACGGCTACTTGAACTACACACACTTATTAGAAAGACTTTAGCACTCAAATTATATATGTAGGGGGTGCCAGAGTTAAATAAGGTATATCCTTGTAGATTTTAGTATTATATTAGATAATTTATATTATATTAGACCTTCAGGTCTAATAAATATAATATAAATTGTGGTGGTTATATTGAGAAGGGAGTTTTCAATTGCAGAATACATTGCTGAGGCTCTTGCTTAGTCTCCACTTTTGATTTTTTTTAATGTGCTCTGCTCTTCAAAGTTTAATTTGGAGTCTAGTGTTGTCCCAGGTGGACCATATTGCGACCCCACCTGGTCACGGTATAATCAGCGAGAAAGTTGATTTAACGATAGAAAATCTGATGTGACAGCAATATTTTTGACATCAACACCAACCCATAAAAATTAATAAACTAAAATACATCATTTCTCAAGAGGGCCACTAATTTTTAACGGTCATATCCCGAACTCATAACCTATATTTTTATGACATGTTGCTTATTGCCCGTGTTGGTTCTGTTTTTCTGTGTCGGCTTTTGCTTATTCAAATACTGTGTCTTAAAATATTGGTGTTGTACTTTATTATATTTCTTTTTCCCTGTTTTACTTGTCTAAAGTTCATTATTATGGCCATGGATCATAACTATTGTGACAGGTAATTTACAACCAAATACACACACAGGAATCTATTAGTCTATTCATTGCCATACATACTTTTCCATACAACATAATTTTGCAGAAAAAATTGGTTACTAAAAATAGAAAGTCAAATATCGAAACAGATTTTCTATCGTTAAATCAACTTCTGTCGACCGCCGCAGCCGGAAATTTTATGCGAAATTTTAATTTTCTGCGTTATTTAGAAAAGAATCAGTTTTTCATCTGTGCAAGTATAGTATTCACAACTAAACTAAAATCAAAAGCTAAAAAAATATTCATATTATCTAATCAATATTATAATATTATCGTGACAGTAGTAAAATGGGGTAAATCATCCGCAACTTCTCAGTCTTGTTTTATCGCCGACGCCGACAGACTACAAATAAACTATATACAGAGGGCCAGCGTAAAGATCAATCATCATCCTCAATCTCCGCCTTCTGTTATTTTTATTATATAGGTATTAGGCTACGTATACTAATTACTTATTAACAGCCTAATGAACAGTTAAAAATATTTATTCTCACATCGATATGTAGGTAGGTACTGTTATAATGGGGCAAACCTACATATTAATTTATACTCATCTATAATTAAAATTCATAAATAAATTCCTGTGGAAACGAAGACAAAAATAATGCAAGTTTTTACCACAGCTAATTGAGCTGATATCCTTAGATATACTAATATGACGATTATTATAGGCCAGGAAATGAAGATATGAACTTGGAAATAAATAGTGCTAAGCGGATTATGGTTTTAAGTTGTAGGATTGACCATTAGGAGTAACACCAAACATCCCCAGCCGTGGACCTTGTGCGTTAGGTGGGAGTAGGGTGAAAAGGGCCGGTTTGTAGGTTTTCCGTAAGTAATATCATAAGGGCATCTAATTTTTCCGAAAAAACACGTCGCTAGGTAATATTTTAACAAAAAGCATGAGTGCTGGTGCTGGCAACAAAAATCCGAGTCGAAGATACACGAAATAATTATTGTGCATACAATAATATTGTATAGGCCAAGATGTAGCCATTTTTACATTTATTTTCGTCTACTTTAATATGACAATTCCGTAAATATTTATTTTTATAGTTAAAAGCGGCAACGCCGCTCTATCGCACACCGAACGCGGATTATATCTCTTTTTAACTTATTGGAATGACGCTCTGTCTGTCTTTAATTTGGCACAGTCGGTAAATCTGGTCAACATTCCTTTGCTTTTATTTACCGAGCATTGGCGGGTTGGCGGGATTCTCGCGTGTATTCTGTAACTGTAACGGTCACTCGCGATAGAATAGTGCGTTGGTTGAGAGATTCGCGTATTCTATACTCTATCCAACGAGAGAATGGACTTGCTTTGCGCATCGGCGACTAAAGAGGAGGGGCTCTGTAACGAGCTCCGCAGGACCGTCATTCGATGAAATAAATTCGTAAGTAGGTGAAATAAATTTTATTTTGAAAACATGAAAACATTTTATTTATTTAACATAAATTTATTATAAATGTATGAGCGTTATGAAAGTAATATAAACCCTAAATATTCCTAATTATTTTTTTCATTGTAGTTTTTCCAATGCCCGTTTGTTTGGTTAGTGTTAAAACTGTCTCTTCGTACGACATTTGCGGATTGTCTTCCTTTAATTTCTTATATAAATGTATTATAATTATTTTTTGACTTTGATGCACGACCTAAAATTAAAAACAAAAATAAATCATTGACCACGGTTACTGGTGGTGAATAGTATGCCTATTAAATAAAACATATTTACTACTATATTTCTTTACCTGGCCTCTTTTATTCTTCTTAATTGGCGATAAAGGTGGATTTATCTCGTCTCTGGCTGCTGCCATTCTTATAATAGATTTAAAACTTATTTCACAACCGTAAACAACACAACTAAAATAACCGTACTTGCGAGACTACAAATACAAACTGTGAATAGGTAGGCAGTAGTAGGTACTTTATATAATTAGGTACCAGGTAGGTATCGGACCCAGGCGCCGGCCCTGGCTACCTGCTGAGCCAATTAAGACGTTGAGGGCGTTGAACTAATGTTCTAAGGCGCGGAGATCTGACCAAAACAGACGAATTTTCGCTCGAGTGCAAGTCCATTCTCTCGTTGGATACAGTATAGTGCTGTTTTGCCGTGATTGTGAATATAACGATTGTGAACGATGGCTGAGAAATATTCCAAAACGTAAACGATAGCTGAGAAGAAAATTATTTTACTAGTATTTTACTGCATACAGAGAGGTAACCCTCATCGCGACAAGGATGAATTGGTGGATATGTGATTATACAGAAGGATCAAAGTCAAACATATAGAAACTTTTAAGAGAGGAAAGGATACATGGAAGTGTATATAGCCACCGAAACCAAAAAGCGGTCGAAATAAAATGTGTAGTGGTTCAGATTTTTGCAGTTTCATTAACTACTATAGGCACCAAAAATATTAAATTTATCAACTCAGCGCACTTCACTCCGCCAACAACTGCTACATTCGTTTCATACTCCTTTGATACTCTAGCGCCATTCTGGAGGTACTTGAAACTATTACTTACTGCTTACAGCTGGACACTTTTGCAACTGTTCACCCATATGAGAGTGTCCTCCTTACCCTAACCTCCATAATACGAATATTTCACAAATTATTGAAAAATAAACTTTTCTATTGTTGCCAACGTCGCCGGATTCATAAGAATGCCCCGTCTATATGTATTTTCCTTTATACTGCGTTTGTATTTTCGATGCTTTATTGTTCTGTGATTTCTGATTTGTGTTTATCATTCTAATATTGTATGTTTGTCATTTACACAGAATAACGGAATCATGTAACTATGGTCCATGTTGGTTTCATAGATAAGACACGGTTGGTTTGTACCGTGCCGTGGTTTGTGATTTTGTGTTGTGTTTTCCGGGACGAGCGTGTATTGGTATCGGCGTAGTGAATTTTCTATTATAATTATTGAAAATGGTAAAATTAACTGCTGAAATAATACAGAACTCCATGCAATATATAAACCCCGTGAAAGACAGGGAGTTGGATTTAAGAGGTACGAGTACCATTTTTTTTTTTAAGGTTAGAGATACATTTTCTTCTTTCAGGCTATCGTATACCTGAAGTGGAGAATTTGGGTGCTACAGGTGATCAGTTCGACACTATAGATTTCTCGGATAATGATATACGTAAACTAGATGGATTCCCGTACTTGAAGCGACTAAAATGCCTTCTGCTGAACAATAACCGTATTGTGTAAGTACCTACGTAAACATTTTTCTTTACTGGTGATAAGTTTAGCTGAATTTTAGACGTATTGGAGAACACTTGGAGGAGTATATCCCGAACTTGGAGAGCCTTATTCTTACTGGTAATCAAATTGATGAACTTGGCGATATTGATCCACTGGTTAACAACGAAAAACTAACAACACTAAGTCTAATGCACAATCCTATTACAGCAAAGCAGCATTACAGGTTGTACGTTATCTATAAGCTTCCTCAGTTGAAACTGCTCGATTTCAGGAAGATTAAGATGAAAGAGCGGGAAGACGCAAAAACATTGTTTAAGAGCAAGAAGGGTAAGGAAATGCAGAAGGAGATCTCAAAAAGGGCTAAAACTTTTGTACCAGGCGGTAATATGATTAACATTGCGAAGAGTAAAGGTGGGTTTGTTGTAAAAGTTTAAGCTGGCAGTTGTTAGTGTTTTTTGCATAGGTTTAACCGAGGAAGAGGTACGGAAGATCAGGGAGGCGATAAACAGAGCTAGTTCATTGGATGAGGTGGAGAGGTTACAGAAGATTCTACAGGCCGGTCAGATACCTGGTAGTGAACGTAATGGAAGTACGTTGTTTTCAATATCATGTGTTGGTAGTTGTAACATAACTTATGATTTTTTAGGGCATCCCAATGGACATTTAATGGATTACGAGTAGCACTTCAAAATCTTTACGGTAAAGTATAAAGGCGGAGGAAAACTTTTGTATTTACTAGTTGTAAGAATTATGGTTACGTTTTGTAACATGCTTAAATTAGGCTGATAAGAACATTGTACAATTATTATTGTGTAATTATTGTAATAAAAAGTTGTGGACACTACTTATGGTTTACTAAGGTTGAGAAGCGATTATATTTATTTTCCTACAGAAAAAAAAATTTTACCTATAAAATAGAGAGTAGTGACAGATTTTACTGTTACATGTTTTTGTGGATAGGCAATAATTAAATGGGAAAAATGGGTATGAGAAGCAAAATATATATATATATATATATATATATATATATATATATATATATATATATATATATATATATATAACATAAAATTATTATATGAGGTTAATAACATTACTAATAATAGTATATATAGAAAGTTTAGAATTTCACTTCGGAAAAATTTATAGTGAGCTCTAAATGGGTGTACACGTATCTTCCAGCTCTCCAAACAATCTGAAAAGTCCCAAAGATTCTGATGTATGTATAACTTTTGACAGTGAAAAACGACCCCAAAAAGTACTTTTTTTCGGTTTTTTGCCAATATCTTCATTCACATCGATCCTACGGCTATAAAGTGTACTTATAAAGAAGAAGGAGCGGAAAAGGCTCTCCAAAAAAGGTGATACAGCAAAATATGTGTACACCAATTTATAGCTCACTATAAATTTTTCCGAAGTACCCATTTTTTGTCTAAAATTCCTGTAGTATAATGCTGTCAAAACGGTTTAGGATTCGTGATTTATCTTTTCTCTGATAAAGAGAGATCACGAATCTTAAACCATTCTGACAGCATTAGCAATATAATTTTTATTAATCTTTTATAATGATTTAATGACCATTAGATATTTTGATTTTCAATCCTATTTTGTCTATTCAATTATTATAGCACCTAAATGGTTTGCAGTAATAAATTAAATTCACAATTTATTTTTAAAATGATCATCCATATTACCATTTCTTGCAGTTAATAAAATATTTAGGTACTCAAATCTTGTTTTATTTCGGTGTTCTCCGTCTTTTCCAGGTTCCTATGGGCTGTCACTATTTACAGAATTAGTAACTGACAACATCCCGACCTTCCCACCAAGCAAGCTGTGGTATAATGCAAACAAATAATACTGAATAGTCAGGGATACCAAAGAAATTTGCTTATCTAAAGTCAACTAAAGAGAAAAATATGACAGTCGCCTGTATTTATGTCTTATGGAGTCTGGATTGCGTTTAAGCCTGACTTATTTTGACTCATTTGCATGCATATATGTCAAAATAAGTCAGGCTTAAATATAATCCAGGATTAACACGTACGGTGCACTCAGCCATAAATAAATAGAAAGCTCTTGATTTGAGAATGTGTGTTTGGTACTTCTAACCTAACAAACTTAACTAAAAGAAAGTACAAACGAGTGCCTGCACTTGACCACATTGTAAATTCACTGCGTATAGAATAAACTACAATATATTTTAAAAATATTGAAATTTAATTTGAAACTAGAAATCATTCACAGTAATAATAAAATTAAGTAAATTCAGCCGATGCATCCTAAACTAGTACCTAAGACGTATAAAGTGGGGAAGATATCTGGTAGCGCCATCATTTTGTTGGTATCTGGTCTGTTATCGGGGTTTACCTGCAGCATCATGTCAATAATTTCTTGCATTTGCTGGCCGTACTTCTTCGTATTCACCAATTTTTTTCTACCACTGGCAATAGACAAAACGACATTGGAGACCTATCAGAAACGCTAAATGTTTTAGGGTCTCAATTACAAAAAAAAATTTCTTACCGTTCCGTCAAACATTTTCTCCATCGCACATAACTCGTAGAGTATACAGCCCAGTGACCAGATATCGGACTTGCTGTTGTATGGTTTCCCATCGCATAGTTCCGGGGCCAAATAATTGCATGTGCCGATTATCGTATTGGCCATATTGTTGCTAAAACAACGCTTTTAAAGTTTTTAATCTGACACGTCATTGCTTAGAACTTACTTTATAAGGGTTTTAGAAATGCCGAAGTCGCCAATTTTGACTACGTCGCCCTTCAGACCGGTAAGGAATATATTCTCACATTTTAAATCCCGGTGGATAACCTTTTTCTGATGGATGTGATCCAAGCCCATTAGAATCTGGCAGAATATATTCATAACAAACTAAAAAATTGTTAATAGAGTAGCTATTATTATTACTGCGCTATTTAATTTGTACCTGAGGAGTAAAATAATTTGGCCTCTGAGTATAGATCAGTTCGTATAAGGTGCCTATACTCGCATATTCCATGACTATGTAAAATGTTCCACTTTTCGTGAAGCTATCGAAATATTGTATAATGTTAGGATGGTTCAAAGATTTCAAAATAGCCACTTCATTCTTAGCCGCTTGCAGCTGTTCACCTTGCAGTTCTGTGTTGATTTGCTTCACTACAATTTTTTGGTTGTTGTGCTTTCTTTCGCACAAATGCACTGTTCTGAAATTTAAAGTTACGCCAAAAAAAAAACAATGACTAAATGCAATAATGTATACCTAAATCCACTTACCCATAAGTCCCCTTTCCTAATTGTTTTATGATATTATAAAGGTCCATTTTATGATGCCTCTTTTTCAAACTTATAACACACTAAATAAATGTATATTCAGCTTTGTTTGTTTCGCAGAGTACTAGTAATTTTTTAAAAGAATAAAAAAAATATGATTTTTTTTATAAAAATATCTCTATCAATAAAAAGTAATAACAGTGTAGGTACCTACATATTTACAATAAGTATAATAAAACTACAAAACCTAACACAGCAATCTACTTAAAGTAACATTTAATGAGTTAACATAATGAGGGCCTGTTTTCTCGTGAACCAGAGTGGCCCTTTTGCAATACTGCCAGCTGAAAAACAAATTTGAAATGTAAATTTCCAAATAGAACAGGATTATGTTATTTTTCATGGCTGTCTTGAGAATATAAAATATCTGGCCCATTAGCTCAGTTGGTTAGAGCGTCGTGCTAATAACGCGAAGGTCGCGGGTTCGATCCCCTCATGGGCCACTTCTTTTTTTCTACCGTTTTTATTTACAACCTTCGCCTAATTTGTGATCAAGTGGCGATTGTGATTGAAGTTCCCCCAATCAACGATTGTATGTTTTTATCTTCACCAGATATATATCTGTGTGTCCTTACATAGTGTTATGCAAACAATTCCCATACTCCGATATGGTCTAGTGGCTAGGATATCTGGCTTTCACCCAGAAGGCTCGGGTTCGATTCCCGGTATCGGAAAACTTTTTTTTATAACTTAAGTATCTATACGGTACTTACCTATTTCCAAATATATCTCGAACAGTTATTTTGTCTATATATAGCGGAAATTCATTTTGGGTTTCACTGCCTTCAGAGCCAAAGTAGTTTAGCCTAGCAGTAATATTATCTACTTTTCTGCTTAAAGAGTTGTAGTTAGTTACAAATAGGCCGTTTATTTTGGTACCCGTAATTATGTTGTCTGATATCCTATAAAACAGAAGAAATATGTGTCAAAACACCTGTAAAAGAAGTGAATAAAGTGGTAGATTAAAATTTTATTTAGTATTTTAGTTAGTCAAAAACTAATGTCGATTAGGTATTAGCGTGTATTAGATTAATCCGTATCAC
The DNA here is from genome assembly GCA_964058915.1 of Tetropium fuscum. Lineage (NCBI taxonomy): Eukaryota > Metazoa > Arthropoda > Insecta > Coleoptera > Cerambycidae > Tetropium > Tetropium fuscum. The sequence continues at coordinate 84,282 of CAXKVY010001377.1, read as the reverse complement.
CAATGATATATGAAGGGGAATAAGTCTCTGGTATTACATCAAAGGTATTAGCTATAATATAGGTATACTCACTCGCATTTTATTTGAAAATTGACGGTATAGTTCAAATAGTAGAGTTGCAGCTGCAAAACCCCTTTGGTAGATTTTGTTTTTGGTGACAGCTGCACGGACGCCTGAAGCTGGGTACCTAAAGGTTACGAAAAAATACTATGATCTTACAATCATCAGCATTATTTGGCAGCTGACTAAATAAATATTTAAGTAAAACGATTTTATATACTGATTAGGTATGTAATATATTCTACCTACCACAATATTGACTAGAGTCTTTGGTGGAAAAAAACATAACTCCCTCCCCTTTAGCATCCTCGCCAAACCGACCTATGTCTGGCCGGTAAAGAGGATCTAAGGTAAGGGAGCTCTGCGGGTCCAGCAGAGGAAAACAACTTCCCCTTTCGAAAGAGGGAAGCCCCTCAGGACAACTGAAGGCCGTAAATTCGCAAGTTTCTCTGTTTTCCGTTGTTTGTCGAAGTTTGTTCAATACGGATTCTGTGAATAGGTAAAATGCTCTGATATGACTACAAGCAATTTCTCGAGTTAAACTGCGATCTGAAACAAATAAAAAAAATATAACAAGGAAAATCTTACAATTTTGTTTAAATTATTATAAAAAATTGAATTAAAAAAGAACCTCCCCGGCGGGGAATCGAACCCCGGTCTCCCGCGTGACAGGCGGGGATACTTACCACTATACTACCGAGGATGTAAAAATACGCCTTGAAACTTAATATCCTAATTCTTAATAACAATATTATATTTTGAAAAATGTTAGCTCTTTTACATAAATTAAAATGTGTATAAATATTTTACTAGTTTAACATTACTGAAGCTTTCAGTTTCATAATAAATGAAATCGTTTACTGGTAAATAAACACTACGAACATATCAAATTTACTCAAGAATATATAGGTACCTATCGGTATAAAGAAGGAACTAGTTTCCCAAGTATCGATAATTTAAAATTTTATTCCATTGCTTAATTTAAAAAAAAGAAAGAACTAGTTTCCCAATTATCGATAATTTAAAATTTTATACAGCTGCTTAATTTTAAAAAAAGTCCTCCCCGGCGGGGAATCGAACCCCGGTCTCCCGCGTGACAGGCGGGGATACTTACCACTATACTACCGAGGACTTATGTGCGATCTAAAAAAACATAATTTTATAGAAAATACACCATAATATAGCCAAATGACAAAAAGAACTAAAGTTTAATTTATGGTGGATTGTGTCAATGTCGTATCAAAAGTGTCATGTCATTTTCCAAATACCTATTTGAAGCAGTCAGCCGTGTACATGCATGTCAAGTCCTGTAACTGACAACAATATTAATAGGTATTTAACAGAGTAATATGTGTATATAGGTATTTAATTTGCTTATTGGTGAAATCTGCAGGGTTCATAAAAATGGGAACTTTTGAACCTTTTGAAAAATGTTGGTTTAATCAAGTTTATTAAGTACGTAGGTATATCTTGGGTAGGTATAGTATTTTTCATTATTTCAAATCGATTTTTACACAATAATGCAATTAACAAAACAAAGGGTGTCAAATTTTGATAAAAAAATTAATCCCTGTTTGTTAGGTTTCACGATCTCCATCTGACATTTTGAGATTTTATGTGGTCTTTTGTGTTTTTTTGACGTTGACACTTTTGACGTTGTGTATTGCTTGAGTTCATGTTGTTTCTCGTGTTCGTCGAGAGTTTTTGTGAGTTTCTTGAACAATATCTCGTGTGCTATGAAAACTTGCAAGAATTATAAAGCAAGGAGATGTGATGTGATATGTGAAAGATTATTATTCTACCAGTAAGAAATTGACGCTTATGTCTCTTGATATGCAATGTTTTATTATATATCAATAGGCCCGGCATAAGCGTCGCGCTTGAGTATTTAGAAAGCATTTTTTTTTAAGTGTTCATAATAACTTTAATAGTTAATGAAGGAGTAACCGGAATAAAAATATGTACCTATTGCACTGTACTATATACCTACTATACCTACTCGTGAAATATTTGTAATTGGCATCTTTTATTTGTGCATGAAGACTGGTCTCTAAGCTCTAAGTCTAGTCTTCATGGCGATACACAGACAACGGTATGTCAGGCTGCCGAACCAGAATTGGTCGGTCTCTGCGCATGTATCGCAAAGACGTTTTTGCGGAGATTGCGCGAGAGAACGCGATACATTGTGTACCGTATCACGGAGTAACTGGAAGTGTCTCATACTCATGATACTAAGACTACAAGATATGCTAACGCGCATCCCTATCTCTCTCTAATAGGGGATCGCATCCCTATCTCTCTCCCGCTGCTGACGTCATTCCGTGACAAATTTCAAATATTCAAATTTGACACATCTTTAAAATACATTATTTTAAAGTTTAAATACAGTATTTTATAAGTTTCAATACGTTATTGTAATTATTTTGTTCATTTGTGATTCTGATAAACAATGGTTTACTGTGCAATGAAGGATTGCACCAGTAACAATAATAAAAAAAGTAAAAATTTTTCCAGCACATATCGATACTTTAGTTTCCAACTGCAGCAGAGATTTGCAAATTATGGGTGCAAAAGTGCTACCAAACGCATGATTTTAATATTAAAAATGCTAGGATATGTTGCATTTTTCTGATTATGATTTTCATGTTAAAGAAAAATTATTGCAATTGCCCAAAAATAAGTGGAAGTTGAAAGATAATGCTGTACCTTTACGTCCTTGCCTTCTACTTTTTTCTTTAATTATGGATGACATAATTATATTAATAAATAATTACGAGTATGACATATATACGTTATAAACGAAAATCTTAGCTAAAGGCTAAAGATGCCAAATAAAACTTATCTATAAGGTTATGGTTATGTCAAAACTTATCTTTCGTGCGGTTGTGTGTACATGCTAAATTGATGCCTGCTCTAAATAGTAAAAAAACTGCACTATGAAACGAATAATAATTATTGTATGAATTTAATCAGCAATATAAATTTAACACTAAAAAATCCAAAAACCAAACAAACAACATCCGTCATCTGCAAAATCAGAACAGCAACACGACACGGGAAGAAAATAAAAAATAACCGAAGCTAAATTGGCGCCTATATTTAAAGGAAATGTGAATATTATTAGTTATTTTGTGACGGTTTTGATAATTAATTATATAAATAAACTAATGTATATTTATATCTATTTTTAGTAATTTTTATACATAAGGTATTTACCCGTTCACTTGCTTTAACTGTAAAGACCTCGTGCAGTTATAGAGTCTAATAAAGGTCTAATGCCGTAATTACTAATTAATGTACAGGTTCTTTACAAACAATCCTTCTACTAAGTGCCATTCCAGTTCAAGGATTATAGACGTGGATAGTCATTGATTCCAGTTCGTGCCGTAGTAGACCTTTAACGGCAAAGTACCAGCTCCCAGCTCTCCGACACCAGCTATTTGCCAGTGTTCGGGGTACAGGCCCTTTAATGAGCTGGAATATCATGTTGGTTGGGTTGTCTTGTTCTTTTTTGTAGCTACCTATACAGGGCATTTAATAACTTTATAGATTATTTTTTATTCATGATAATATATTATGCTAAAAGTAAATGCGTTACAAAAAATAAACCTAATGAAAGTGGTTTGATAACCGAGAAAAATTAAAATATAAAATGTTTCTCAAGTTCGTAAACACCCTGTATACTTAAACAATGTCCAAAACAGTTATATCGAGTAGAATAATAACGAAACTTTATAATAAAACCATGTAAAAAGCTTCCGTCTCCATATATCGCCATACATTTTTGTCACGGAGTGACGTCATGCGCAAGTTTGTTCCAAACGCGTTTCCCAAGTGATCATATCTTGTACTCTTAGTATCATGTCTCATACTTGAGTCACAATCGCCTGCGCGCTGACATATACCGTTGTTTATGTACCGTGGTTTTCATGGTGCACAGTAAACACACCTTGTGGATACATGTGACACGGAAACTTTCAATACTTATCGAAGCAGGTACGCTTGTAAATTCTTTAGACCTTAATGAGCGAAAGTTTGTTTTTAAAGTACATTCTCATAAGTATATTTCTAGTATCTATGTACTATATATTTTTATATTTTATTTAATTTTACCGAAATGCGAGACGACAATGGACCCTTTTACATCACTACATCCTGGCTGTTCTTGCCCCCCATTCGGAAAGAAGTCTACATGCCCAATAGGTTGCCACAGTCCGAAACCATCTGTAACAAACTAAAAATACCATAATTTCTTTACTCTTTAAAAGTAATTTTAATACTTACTTACCGGGCTAGAATCTGTATGGATTACGTCCACAAATTTTGCATCAGTTTTATCCAACTTCTTGTATTTTTCTCGTAGATAGTTGTTTCTGAACAGGGGACTAGCCGCGTCTAACCCTGTAAAGATTATTTTCAAAAATGACTCGCTTAAGCTTACGATTGTTTACCTGTTATCCTTCCTACAAGGTGTCCCTTGACCTTTATAGACTCCGAGGCTGTCCCGCATACGTGAGCCCCCAGTGAAAATCCAATCAAATGTATATCCCTCGGTGCAAGTCCTTTATCTACCATGCTCATTAATAGCATTCCGAGTTGCCTTCCTACTAATTCCGTGTTTGCCGCAGCGCTTGCATACTGGGGCCCTCTGGCGCCCACATGCCAATCCATGAGGATCATGTTGCAGTCATACTGGAATGTTTAATCCATATTTACCGCAAGCGAGTTCACTGTTTTTTTTATTTAAATAATATTAAAATAATCGCTTAAAAGAATATTCTAATCATTTTGTATGTGTGAACCGGGTTTAATGTCCGTGATTGTCAGTGATCATCTATGATCTCTGCGTGCTTGTGTAGACCGGGCTTTATGTCCTTGCGAATTTGTTGTGCAGATAAGACACGGAGTGCAGCTCTTGTTAAAGTGGCGGCTTTAGGATTTAATCTTGGGGGGGTGCAAGTAGGGTTGCCATATTTGAAAAATTGAATTGAGCGAGAGGTTTCTTTGAGTAGGTAATTATACAGTGACGTAGTTAGGATTTCATTATGGGGCAGGGCCCTAGCATTATTACCAGGATATTAGATCTGCTCTGTGAGACCCCAATAGCGCCGCGGGCGAAAATTTGGAAATTTTTCAAGGTCACGCGTTTTCCTGGCATTTCAGAATTTCAATGAAAGGTCCATTTATACCAAAAAATATCGACTTTCACAAGAAAAATTTTTGGAATTCAATACCATTTTCAAATAAAAAAACTAATTACGAATAAGTTTATTGAAATAAAATAAAATATTTTTATATATTTTTCTAAACATTACAATTAAAAAAATAATCCTAGTAAAAAAGAAACGCCGACAGAATGTAAGTAGGTAAAAATGTATTTGCAAAGACTAAGAAATAATACGTTCTTTAAATTTTGAATGTCTATTTAGCGCGCTTGTCTACAGGTCTCCGATCACGACCATAGAACCTCACAACAAAAAACGGTATCCACCCATAGAAATATCCACCACCCAAGAAGGGTAAATGTCCACCACCGACATCTATTATATTAGAACTCTGTGGTATTCACACTATCCAGAGAACACATATCTAATGATATGTGACGATATATCCTTGATGTACCTATTGATGTAGCAAATGTCTCCGTATTTGAGCAATCATCAGTAGGGAATTGTTTTATTAAAAGCGTAAATGTGTTAAAATCCACATTCTAAAGTGCCCAGGGTGCAATGAATTAACATAATACAATAAAATTTTAAATTATATTCTACAAAACCCATTCTATATCAATGCGATGTTAAAAATGTCTATTTTGACAATTACTTATATATACCATTCCTTATAGGTATATACCTACCTTAACCATTCTAGAACGGTAAGTATTACAGTTATTACTTACCGTTTTGTTAGACTTTGTCACCAGTAAGCGCATTCTACTGTCGTAGAAACAAACATGGTAAGTGAACAAAAAAAGATTGCTCGTGCAAATTTTTTTATAAATTTTGTGTCACGGCCGATAATGAGTATACCTACGTAATATTTATTATACCTAATATTTTATTAATATAAATGGTATCAAATATCAATGACATATTATATTACTGATGTACCTATTAACAAATCATCCGTAATTGACATTTCTGTGTAAGTGTGCCGTTAAAAATTGAGTAATTTTATTTGGGTGCGGGTATTTACCATTAATTATCAAGTACCTATTCATAGTATACCGTTTATTCGTTTATTGTGAAAGTGGCAAGAGCATAATAATATAGGTAATTTTAATTTAGCCTTCCAAAATACTAATAATAATTATTGTACTAATTGTTATGTAAACGAAGATTTACTAGTTCAACAATACATTATTGTGTACAATGACCAGCAATCACGGCGTACGACTACCAAGGTTTAGATTTTAGAAGCATATTATACCAAACTTCCTAGTGTAACGGACGCTCGCGGGACGCCCAGTCGTCGTGGACGGCGATGCTGAGGTATTTCTTATATTAGAAAACGTGATAGTGTATCTATTGCTGCCACCAGGTTAGGAAATATTTTTGCAATTTTCCGTTGCAACCGTAATTTGTTCTAAGCTGTAAGCAATAACACTCGGAGTAGTTTCCACAAACACCAAAACACTTTCACTTCGCTCGACGCGCGTTTCGCCAACCAAGTTGGCATCATCCGGAGACGATGCCAACACGTTTTGGTGTTTGTGGAAACTACTCCGAGGGTTATAGTTACCTACATCAAAGGTTCCAGCCCTATCCAGTTGTAAGCAATAAATGAACGATTGCGAGGCGTCCCAACAGTCAGATGTAAAGCGACATTCGAACAACGGTCACAGTATAAAAAGAATACTGTGCTACGGTTTCGAATGCTATATATATTTTATGATCCGCGATTGCGTCTGTCAAAATTGTCCAAGAGGCGTGAATAATAGCGCCTTCGCCTGTCAAAATTTTCTAAGAGGCGTGAGTCTTCGTGGGCGTGATATACTTACCAATTTTAAATATGCGTTTGCTAAAATTAACGATATATTTCCGTTCCATCTGCTCATATAGCCGTGGACAACCAATTTCAGGGGTTTCTTAAAGGAAAACGTGCTTTCTCGCAGAGATTTCCCGTCATCATCCCAAAATAGCACTTCGGGACGGGAAAAATTTGTCTTTCTTGTAAACAGGAAAAATTTTGTGTCGAGCATTTCCGGGTCTTCCGGAACCTTCTGCAGCGGGGAGTTCTTGTGGGGTAGATTGAAGCAACCCACGGCGTCTGAAAAATTATCTGACGTTAGCAGCTGCTGCGGGGTTTAAATTTTTCGCATCACATATTATTTACATAATAGGTTTGCACTATATAGAGTAGTTTTTAATTTAATTATTCAGTCAAATCACGTTCTTTGGTTTTTCAATGCTGATTAAAAAACTGGATCAAGGTGGCACAACTAGAATGCCAAGTCAAGCACATCTTGAAAACATTTGATTGATAGTTTACTATTTCATGGCTGATTAGATATTGTACTATTCTTTTCATTTCAACACGTACCTACTCTTATGTAATATGGAATTACTGAACACTAATTTTCGTCTATGGTGTAGTTAGTTCCTTGGTAGAGAGCATTCTTTGCAATACTTGTAAAAAAACCTTGTGTTTATTTTTTGTACCTAATCTTAATAAATTATACTTTCAAATTAAATTCTTGCCTTCTAAGAAGTAATGCGTAATGTATCTATAGGATGCCGCGGTTTGCATGATATCTTCGTATTGTAAGATGTATATAGTGCTTTCGTTTGAGCTGCAAACTAACGGAATGCAGTGCTCAGTGGCGCGCCCAATTATCATAATATAGGAAATAAAATAAAAAACAATAATGTTGACTCAATTTAATTTATACTATATCAAAAACAAATTGCAATTGGATGCGAACTGCAAGTGTATTTGTTTTTATTTTTTCCGATCGAACGTTTCATCTGTTGGCATCGCCTGAAAGACATCTATAGGATGGTGGCGCACGCATATAGGTATAATTTCGCGCTTTGTATTAACGTATATTTTTTGTTATTGTCTCAGTGGCAGTTGTAGGTGTTCGATGAGTTATTGTGTCCTTGACCGTATTAAGTAGGTGTTTACAACACGACATCGAACGTCTAGTGTTTGTAAAATCATTGGTTATAGTTAATATTTTAGTGTTATTAGGTTATTATATGTGTATAGTGTTTATAGGTTATAGTGGTTTTATACAGAGTAGTGCAATGGAAGAATTAGGCACATCAAGGAGTAAAAAAGCAAAGCCCCGGTAACTATATGTGTAAATAATAAAATATCCCGCAAATTGGTGAGTTATTTTGTTATAAAGTTTACTAACAGTCTTACCTAAACTAATAATAAGTAAAACTAACCACGTTTTATCCTGACAAGAGGCGCTCTTACCCCCTGTGGTCGTTGCTGGGCAATAGCTAAATAATTTTTTGGCTTAAAGTTTTACACATATATAATAAGACACCTTTTGAAGCCACTTCACCTTGGTTGCGCATGATGATACGCCACTGAGCAGTAAAGTCAGTAAATCGCCGGCTTGTTTATGCAGGTGTCTTCTAACTGAGCGAGAAGGGAAATGAGATTTATATGAGTTGAAGAGGGAGGGAAAGCGACCTATATAGTAAGCCGCGGATTGGTGACCTTAGTTCTATTCACAAGAAATTTGTTTTTACAAGTGCAAATTGTATACCGATTTGGCGGTATACAATTTTACACTAAACATCCTTTTGTATTGCATAGTGATGTGATTTACCGCTTCTGTAGTGATTGGTACGGGTTTTCTTTGTAAAATTTTTGCTCTAGTTTGTGTATCAAACGGAAACACTATACTTGTGAGTATATACAATATACACATCATATGACTGTGTGGGTTCAGTGTACATACATTGTACACTGTGCACAGTGATCACATGTCGATTGACGATAGACACTGTACCCTATATTTGTTTTACCTGGCTTTACCAGTGATTAGGCACCTACCTGTTATAAGAATGATTTCAAATTGAACAAATACCTACACCAATAAAAAGTTGGGTATGTTAAAATTTCCCACAGTAACAATAAGAACACTAGCTTTACTGAGATTTCGAAACAAAAATGTATGCATGTACTCGTACAGATTAACATTAATTATTATGAAAATAAATGGTCGCACGTTTCAATCGTTTCATGTTTCATTTCCGGTCTGTGCGGAACTGTGGCCAACTTCGTGTTTTGCAATTTCCTTGTCTTTGTGATACTATTTGTTAAAGGCAGATAATTGGATATAATAAATACATTTTTGAGGCAAAACTGCATATTTTTTCTAGTTGGCTATTATTTGGCCGAAGCAACAGGCACTTGATAAAAACACGTGAAACTTGAAGAAAAAATAGTATTAGCCCCGTTTCACACATGCACGGCGAGCGTCCAAACGGCACCGTTCCATTGTTTTGACTTTTCACACACTACCGGTTTATTTTCGAGTGCGTATGGATCGTAGACGTATTGTAGCAATGTTGATCTTATATAGACGCATGAAAAGAAAAAAGGTCACTGAATTATGTGGGTCCATACTATAAATATGGGAAGGAAAAAGTTTGGAGCGTTTGATACACTTTTTAGGCGGCTTATTTATAGAAGACGCAAAAAAGTTTTCAACTATTTCAGGATGTCAATATCCAGTATGGATGAACTACATCAACGACTAATTTATTTTAACCCGAAACCCACGTGACATAATTACATTGAAAAACCTCAGGCACGCCTGTGAATTGACCATGAAATCTATGAATTGACATCCATAGAGACTTTTATTTAGTTATTTACATGGTAACTTCTTGAATACCAACTTATAGAATTCGATTCACTAGAAAATAAAAAGAAACTGATCACGTGGGTTTCGGGATTAAATGATATCCCGGTACACGGCTCCTCTGCGTGTGAAAGCACTGATTATACTCTGTGTGAAACGGGCCTTACAATTACATTATAACTTGAGAAAGGCTGTGAATTGGAGTTATCAGCCGAAATGATTTAATTAAGACGAACACGATGGTCTATACTATATTGTAATACTATAATTTGTCCAAAACGTACAAAGGTAATTTTATCTTGAATGAGTTGTTTTTCATTCTTAAAGTTTCAGTTGATCAAATATCAATCATAACGTGAATAATAATGGATTTAATTGGAAAAACGGTTGAAAACATCTGTTACTATATTCTTCGTTGATAATGGTGCAAACCCTGGTGCTTCTTGTGGTACTTTTTGCCATGTACATGTTTTCATTATCTGGTCAGTAGTCGACCCTTTACCCCCTGTGACAAAAGTAATTTTATTTTAGGGAAAGGGAAATATAACTGTGTCGTCTATCTCTGTACGGATTATTAAGTAAAAAAATCAAAAAAAATAGACTGAGAAACCTGAGAAAGCACATTTGCTGGGAAAGCACGAAGGCTGACGGAGATTCCCGAAGGTAGGTAGGGCGCCTTCCACAGCGCCGCGAATCCCCTAGCGAATATCGATGTCATTTATGCCGTTCTCTGGGTACCTATTTTACGCGAGCTCGTTCTCCTTGTTCTAGTCTTCTTGGTTGTAACTGCGGCTCTATGTCTGCGCCCAAGTTGATACTCCCGTGCGTGAGCACCAGAAAATCAGAGCAGTGGATAGACAGAGTACCGCATTCGTTTGTACCGACAACTGTCGACCGCCGGCCATATTTACTCCACAATTAACACCATAATAACTTATGAAAATAGGCTCAGATAAATAGTATTTTGAAACCATGGCTCAAAAAGAAAAAAATTTTCAATTGGTAAATACTGTAGAGTAATACATTTAAGCTTTGACGCGAGTATGCGATGGAGTAAAAATGGCGGACGGATAGTGTCGAAACCATAGTCTGTCAATCCCGGAATTTCAAAATCAAAACGCGGCCGTTTAATTTGCACTCGCTTCTATCTGAAAATTGCTACTTTTAGCAACTAATGACAGGCAGACAAGTATGGCGGATATTTTTGCCCGTAAACCTTCCAGAAAACAGCGAGAAATTAGTTTTAAAGTCACGATTCAATAAGCAACACGCAACTTCAAACGGAGATGAACTGTCAAACGTAAACTGTTGTTTCAAATTTGCAATTGTGTCATGGAAAAACGAACTGGGTGTTAAGTGGAGCGTATAACAATTATTACTTAATTAGTAGCTACGTAGGTATATATTAAAATAACAACAACAAAGCAATCATTTGTTTCTCGCACCATGACATAAATGATTTTAATTACTTATAGGTATTTGTTGAAAATCAAGCGGTGGAGGATAACATTTTATGACCAAATAGTATGAATTTTCAAGATTTGTTAGATTCTTTCGTAATAAACCTTCTGCTCCTATAGTGAATATAATTAGAGACTTGCGAAAAGTTCAGTCAATCGGCGTTGCCTCATTTATTTAGCGCGTTGGTGGACCGATCAAATAGCGATATTTCACCGATTATGTCTCATCATTTGGCATTTCACTTTTGCGTAAAAACACAGGACGAACGCAAAATGTGTAAATAATGTAAATTATATGAAGTAATAATTATGCAATATTTTATAAAACTATTGCAGAAATGTATCATATACATAATTTTTATTACAGATCCCCAGATTTTATAAAAAATTGCGCGTCTATGGGTACTGGTACCATTTATTTCAGAACATGTACCGTTCATAGCGATATTAATATGCATACAAAAAATTGCCTCACCATAACATATCGACTGTGTGTTTCTCTCTTTGTATTGCAGGAGTTTCTCTTTCAGTCGGTTTTTGATCTTCATGGCAGCCTGCATTGGAAATCTTCTGAATCTGGCATTCTGTAGTAACTGCCCATAGTTCAAAGTGACCAACACCGTGAATAACAAAGTACATTTTAGCAAAATCATCCTTTCACTACCAGGTTTCGCGCGAAAAATTCAGATGGCTGGAAACCTTATAAACATAACCCCGGCTTATTGTTATTATAAAAATGTACCTATTTTATTATTATAAACTTTGAAAATTATGTGCGGCGGGTCAAATAGCGTGGACCATAGAGCAACTGAGACTCGCTGCGTGTAGAGAATGAGCAGGTACCTACATGGCCTCCTACTACTTTCACTTTCACTGGAAAGCAAAAATTGGGATCGGATCGGGATACCTTTAATTCATTTTAATGTATTGACGGATGGACGCACATCTCATAATGTAAGCATATTTGATTGAATAAATTGGATTGAATTGAAATTTAATGGGAAAGAAAACTAGAAGGAAGTATATGTAATAAACATATTATAGCGCACAGAGGAGGTACCGATACACCCACCCATAGATGTTAATTTTTCTATTATATTAATAATTCGAATTACTTAAAAATAAACTGCACATAATATAAAAATACAGGAACAATATATTAGGTAAGTACACACTGAAAGACAAAACTGATTTTTTTTATAAAATATGTGGTAGGTATTCCTGAAGAATCATCAGCAATAGAAAAAAGAGATCTTCCAAATTGAATGAATTAATAATTATTTAACATACCTGGCATATAAAACTGTTTTTTTTTGCAAACAATGTTACCGAATTTTAATTATTACTATTTTTATACAAATTTGCAGTGCCTTTGGAGGGGGTCTAGACTAGTTAAGGTATGCATGTGAATGTGATTCGTTTCGTATGTTTCTATTTATATAGCATATAGCGTTTTCTATTTGGAATAACTTGGCTAGTGCTATAAAGTGCTCACCGAGTTTAACGAAAGAACTGTGTAACAATAGACTGTAAAAAAGCTCATTCGCATAGGGCAACGCAGAATTAAAGTTTGAAGGCTTCATTGTTTTGTTTTTGACATTTTTAAGGAATCTGAAAACTGGAGTCTGTGGTGTTTATTATTTTATTATACCATGAAGACGAAAAATTCGCAGAAATACTTTTTAATTATTCTGCAATATGGAACGGAATGTCCAGTGATTGTCTCAATGGAGAGCGTAAAAGAATGACTACTGAAATTGTTATGATTTGCTTCTCATAATATTGTTTTACGGTATTTATTTCTAAAACAAAATAATATAAATATGTATAAAATATGTAGGTATATTTAAATTAATTAATTTATGCGTAGGGACCCATCGCTTCTTGGTATTATAAGACCCATTGGAATTATGTTTCACTTTCAAAACAACCCAAAAGTTAACCTCTGAACAATCTTAACCTATAAAACTAAAAATCGGGATACACTGGTAAAAAATATACAACTGTTTTTTTTTTGGATCGCGTGAGTGCGTATGCTCTGCTGCCACCTTAATTCTGCGTCGCCCTATGTGAATGAGCATGTGCCTTTAATATGGAAGTGCAAAAAACTAAACTAGTAGAGTAAGGTCGCACTCGGTGGAACTCCTGCAACAAGTCTAATTTGCTATAAGAGCTGTGCTATAAGCACAGCATAGCTTAGGTATACAAGCTCTATAAGTTCGCACTCAGATAAGTAAAGACACAGCACAGTGTAGAGTAGTCTGGCAAAGATCATACACACTGTAGATAATGAACCATTGGTAAAAAATTGCCTCATTAATTAGCAACTCAAGATGGGAGAAGAAAATTGAACAGGAAAGCTATACAAATCGCAAAGCGATACAAATATAACACAATTTTCACGGGAAATGGTAAGACGTTCTTTCTCTTTCACTCTCTCCGTGTTTACTATCGTCAGTTACACCCAAAATTTACAGAATTATGTTAACTTTGGTTACACGTTACCAAATTAAGCTCCCAGGGAATTATGGTCGATAAATTTTAATACGGAGGAGTTGTCTATTTGTGTCCTTTATCTTTGGCTGGGCTAAAAAAAATTATCTACAGGATAGTGCAAGGACGATGAACTTATATATGGTTCTTGTCTACATCATAGACGATTATATTACTTTCTATGATTAATTAATCGGTAGTTCATTTGATATGATACTAATTACTATTTATAGAAGAAGAAGATAACCTGAAAACGTCAATGTTTTATGAAGATAAGTAAATAATTAAATATAAATAGTGGTATGGTAAATATAAACGAAAAATGACGTTAGACAATTTAGAAAACGATCAAATAATTTTAGCAACTGGCGGATACGACCATACAATAAAATTATGGCAAACTCACACAGGCATATGCAACCGAACTATGCAGCATGCGGAATCGGTATGTCCTATAACCAAAGCTTAGATATTATACTAAGAACCTACCATGTCAATATTCATCTCATCAAATTTGAAATGTTTTTTAGCAAGTAAATGCGTTGGAAATAACACCGGACAAGCAACTGTTAGCAGCAGCTAGTTATCAGCATATTTACATGTATGACTTGACGTCGAGTACTCCAAATGCTATTGTAAACTATGAAGGGACATCCAAGAATGTTACTTCAGTGGGGTTTCAAGAAGATGGTAAGTGGATGTATTCCGGCGGTGAAGATAGCAGAGCTAGAATATGGGACTTGAGGTCTAGGAACAATCAGTGCCCAAAGATATTCGAGGTACAAGCACCTATCAACTGCGTTTGTTTACATCCCAACCAAGTAGAGCTCTTTGTGGGAGATCAGAATGGTATTATATACAGATGGGATCTCAGAACGGATAATAATGAACAATTGGTAAGTTGCAAGCTTTGTCGTTAACGTTTTAACTAATTGTGTATTGTTCCAGATTCCTGAAAATGATGCGATGATTTTAGACATTTCTATTTCGCCTAACAGCCAATTAATGGCATCGGTGAACAATAAGGGCAGATGTTATATTTGGAGCCTTGTATCAGGTAGTGTGGACACTCCTACAAAACTCGAACCGAAACATAAATTTGAGGCACATAAACGACATGCTTTGAAATGTAGATTCAGCCCGGACTCAGAGTAAGTCCTTACTTAGTTTTAACTATCTTCTAGCGTACCACATAGTGTCAAGCTATTTTATACGATCTACAAATGTGAAGAACAACTATATTTTCAGTTTGCTAATCACCACATCTGCGGATCAGACAGCAAAGATATGGAATACGAGCGACTTTACCTTGTTGCAACATCTAGTACATGAAAATCAAAGATGGGTTTGGGATGCTGCGTTTAGCGCGGATGGGCAGTATGTTTTTACAGGTATGCAAAATACAAAGCTCAATTTATCCTTTGATTTGTGCAAACCGAAAGTGGTTGTCTTAAAAGAATTGTTACAGTGAAACATCAGCAGGATATCTTAAGACTTTGTTGTTTGTCTTGAAAGCATTATAAAAAATCCCCTTTATCATTTTTCCCCATAGGATCGTCGGATGGTTACGCGAAACTGTGGAACGTCAAAACTGGCGCTATGGAAAGGGAATATGCGGGTCACCAAAAGGCCGTGACAGCATTAGCATTCAGGGATTCCTCGTAAAACTATGTATTTATCGCTAATTTTGATGTAATTATGTTTATTATTATTATATTTGATTTTAAATAAAATATCTCAAATAAGTCTTTGCATAAATAATATAATAGGTACTTATAATTTATACAATGTATAAGCATATAGACAAAATATTTAAGTACATTATGAAACTATAAATATCACAAAAATGGTAATAATTAATAATACTAAATGCCACGTAACACGTAAAAAAGAATAATCTCCCTACTAAATAACTTGTCATAATTATTATTAGACCAGTCTTTATATAAAAAAAAACGAGTTGACCTTGCAAAGGATAATGTAGTTCTAATTTTTTAATATGTTAGTCTGCAGCTTTGAGAGACCTGTGTGAACTGCGCAATGCCCAAAAAACATTGAAATCTTTGCACTTATTTCAGTTCTTGCTCAATATCTCCTAAAGTATGCGTCCCACAGAAAAAGTTCTTCTATCCTTTTTTAAAGCCAGATCTTTCCGAGATACAGCTCCTCAAAAATAGTCAATTTTTTCCAAAAAGTGAAAAAGTTTCATTCTGAAATCTTACCAAATATCGGAAAAAGTACTTGTCCCACGAGGAAAGTCATATATAGTAAATTTGTAGTAAACCTATTTAGCTTTAATTTGAGGTCAGAGTGATGCCTATAGGGCTAATTGTTCCCTCAGAATGGCATGAAATTAAAATTTCGAAAAAAAAATTTTGGAATAAACAATTAACGGTACCCATAGTAACGTTTTTATTTCTTTTTTGGTTGAAAAAGATGTAATTGCGATATAAAAAGTGAAATAATGTTATATTTATAACAATAAATAATATTACATGGTACATGGTAAATGGTAAAAATAACCTGCTACATTATAATTTCCTTTTTTCGACGATCCTTCCAAGCTTTGAAAAATTGTCAGTGATTCCCTGAGCAGGTAGACAAAACTCATCAACTCGTTCGGCAAATATAGGGACTCTTTTCTATAGGGAACGTTTGAACGTAAATTGTGGCAAATTGAATCTGCTTTACAAGAGAATAGAAGAACTTTTTCTGTAGGACGCAGACTTTAGGAGATATTGAGAAGAAACTGAAACAAAGACCGCAATTTTCGTTGTTTGGGCATTGAGCAACTCGCAGAGTTCTTTCGAAGCTGGCTTCACTATTGGCATATGTCCTAACTACATATATTAAAAAATTAGAACTTCATGACACCTTTTGCAGGTTCGGATTTATAAATTGACTGGTCTATATGTAGAAGTTCTAAAAGAACTTAGTTTGCGACTAAAACAGATCTGGATTTAGTATAATTTGACTAGGGTCATACATATTGTTAAATACATTTCATGTCACATAATAATACGTATTCTAGGTAAATTTAAAAAGTAATCACATATCAAAAGTATGCACATCCACGAAGCCATGCAAATAAAATGACACCAATTTTTTCTTAATAATTTAAAATTTAGACTTCGTTTTCTATGGAAAAAGATCCCGATAGAAACAATAATAAATCTCTTTTTAATACATCTGAGTAACAAGCATTGATTTTATATCTATGCTATTAGTACTAGTTATATCCACCACATGAGAGTTGAACAACGATGTATGAGGATGAAGGATGCTCAGAGCATAATGGAAATTTGGCTTCTTTGATAGTAATTTGATTGTAATTAATTTATTAATTAATAGAACGTGGCAACATCAGAATTTTTATCCCCCATTATTTCCGGTATTCAACTCTCATGGCGGACTTTATATGGAATTTGAAGCAAATACTGTCCTTGTAAGTATGTATACATTACAGGCAACTTATAGAATCCAGATAATTTGTGTTGGGTGTGTGTATCTCAAAGAATTAGAAATATGCAAAAAATCTACTAATCGACTTGATTTTATAAGTTGCCTGTAAAGTTCATAAACTGTCGAACGCGGGTTACGTGTTCGGTTACAAATAATATTGATAAAAGATAGGTACTGTTAAAGGTAGTTCATGTAATCTTAAAAATAGTAAGTTTAAAACCCGATCAGTCATAATGTTCCAAAATTCCCTATGTAAATTTAGGCTATCCAAACTACAGTATTTTTCACGAGTCCCGGACGAGTCTGACCGAGGACCTCGCGGTTTTAATGAAACAAGAGATCTGCCAAAATCGTCCAGGACCCGTGAGAAATAATATACCGCATTAAGAAGTTAAGTTTAAAATATAATGTAAGCATTTGTTCAAATAATACATTTATATCATAGGTAACGGGTCTACCTCCCCCATTTCAGTGATAGTGTCGTCGTCCATCGTATAACTTATTATAAACCTCAGGGACATTTCTACGCTCCCCGGATTCGCTACCAG
Source organism: Tetropium fuscum (assembly GCA_964058915.1). Taxonomy (NCBI): domain Eukaryota; kingdom Metazoa; phylum Arthropoda; class Insecta; order Coleoptera; family Cerambycidae; genus Tetropium; species Tetropium fuscum. The sequence goes on along the minus strand of CAXKVY010001377.1, from coordinate 66,430 downwards.
CAATATTTGAGTGATTGCCGAAGGTGGTAGGAATGGATTAAACGCAGGAAGATCGGTGGCCGAAGGGGGCTGCAGTTTCAATTTACAATACTAAAAGATATCAAAATGCGTCAATAACATAACATAACGTAACATAAAACACAAATTGCCACCTACCTTAGGTATGACAGCTTGGAAAAGGTAGTTGCTCAGGGGCAGCTCGTTCTTGCTAATCGTTGTGATAACATAAACGCTCACCGCTTCTTTGGGTTTGTCTTTGGCTAAATGCAGCGTCACGCTTATTCCATTCTTCTCTTCCAACACCGTCATAGGAGGGAAACTACTAGGCTTGATGTTTCGTAGCTCAATGAAAATGTCGTTTAGCTTCATATCACACTTGCTGGTCATTTCACTTGCGCTGGCGGCTTTAACTTGCTCTTTATTAGTTTCCGTGGCATCAGCTTCCGAGGAATTATTTATCGTCTCTACGTCTGCGTCAGTAGCTTTTTCTACTTCTAACATATTCTCATCGCTTATGTCCACGAGAAAATCGTCACTAGTGTCATGGGTGGATTTCACATCTAAAGCGTCAAGGTGATTCGAGGTTGCTTCAGATTTTGGATTAATTAGAAAATTTAGATCTAAATTTAGAGATTCCTCGTCTTTTGGAGATATAGCCTGAGCGTTTTTTGCTTCAGACATTTTATTTAGGAGATTCATTGGTGTTCTGTCTTGGTTACTCCTAAAAAAAAATGTCTAGAGTATAAACGTCTAAACCTAGAAACAGTAGTACTTGTTAAAATTGCCTGAGCGTGTTGCTTGCAGATTTTCTTTCAACAAATGTTCGCCTAGGACGTCCAAGTCTTCCAGAGCTGTAAACTTGCTTTGCTTCTCTTTATCATCGTCACACACACCTGTTTTATCTTAAAAAACAAGTAATGTATTTAATCTATTGCGTTCTATTCCCTATTAAAAACTATTAAACGTTTATTGATTAGACATAGATACTTACCACATTTTAATACTGTAATAGGTTGCAATACTTCACCAGCATCAGGAATGTTAGAAGCAGTAAATATATCGCAAAGAACATCTATGGATGATTTGGGACTTTGCTCACATTTTTTTTGCACTTTACAATTGTCCTCTGGAGGCTTAGGATTGATTGTGTCAAAATTCAGTAATGCGTCACGGCTTAAGATTGTATTTTGTGGTAAATGCTTGCCCTGGAGAATTACAATGCTGTATTTGTTAAAAGCAGCCACCAATTCATCACTAGTTTCCAAAACATCACCTAATTCAAGAAAAGATATATTACAAATTACATTAACTTGCTAGTTTACTACTCACCTAGCATCGCTTCACTGTGGTGCGTTTCAAGCGCTAACTTATTTATCGTAGGCTTCAATCGTTCACAGTTCTGATACAACTCTTTGATGAGATCTAACTCTGCAGAAGATGATACAGCTGGTTTATATGAATCTAACATTTCATTCAGCAACCGCACGTTGTTCTGAACAGATTCCAATTCTGATATTCTTTTGCTTTTTAGTTCAGCCCTTTTATCGTCCTAAAACAGTTATTTAAAATCATATTCATTAAATAAATAAGAATTCTTACTAACCTCCTTGACCATACTTTTTATGAGCCAATTGGCAGATTGTACATCTTCAGGATCCTTGCTCTGCAACAATTTTTGTAATATCTTGGACTTCTCTTCGTCTTGAAAAACCGAGCTGGTTAATTTTCGTTTAGGAACATTGACAGGTTCATATAATGGCACGTTAGGATTCGGTATATCCCTTATAACCCCCTGCTTCCTCAACATATCAAAGGCCTCTTTTATTTTTGTTTCTTTTGGATAATCTAAAGTCCATATGTACAGTAACTGCAAAACTTTTTGCTTCACTGTTAAAGGTGTTTGTGAACCTAGGTACTTTGGTGAAACTAGCTTAATCATTTCATTTAGAAATCTAAATTTTCCTACTTCATTTTGAAAATGACTGCCACATTTACTCATGCATGTATCCAGCACATTAAGAGTCTGTAATACTTCCTTTTCATTACCCGTTGGAAGTCTTGAAGCAATGACTTTTACTCCAATATGAGCCCCATCTCTCTCCTTATTAATTAACGTGCAAAAAGCCTCGACTGCCGCAGTGTCAAAGTTCAGATTTTTTGAAATTGTCGCTTTAACTAAAATAATAAATTTGAATGTTAACTCAATGCAACGATCCAAAATACTCACGAAGCAGGGCTTCTAAGCTTGTTTGTGTCACTAGATCCATCTTACTATTGCAAGTATTGCATAATATTTTGTTTATATCTTTAATTACAACATTTTAAGGACTTTTACCCACAAAACATACACATACATTCACGTCAATCACATTTGTCAGTTTTATCCATTTTATCTGTGTGGTTTTGTTACATTTTTTGACCAGCATCCTTGCCACACAAAATCTACCACATTTTTCTCCATAGAGCACTTACGGTCCACCGAGCACAAATCACCTATGTGATCTGTGCCACCGAGTTCTAAATATTTAAAATATATATGGACAGGACGTTACCAATGAGATTGAATCTCATTGGATGTTACGCACAGATAATCCATATCATCATAGATTACATATAGGAACATATCATTAGTGAACAGTGAGTTTATGGGTTCCGGCATAGAACATGCAGACAATTTCTGAATGTTCTATGTTCTATTCTTAAATAACATGTGTTATTTAAGCTGTGGTTTTAATAGTTTATATCACAGATTACAAAGAAGGGAATTATATTCGTATTCAAACGAGTTTAAAACTGTTAATATCGGCTGTCTATTGCCTTACATCTTTGCAATTAATGTTCAATAAGACTACAATTACGAATTGCGAATAGTATAATAGCTATAATGGGTGAGATAAGTTTATAATTACATGATATTATCATTATTACATATTTGTTCACTTCCAGATCAGTCTTACCATGATGTAAGCCACTTAATACAAGAGCTAGTAGATTTTAGAAAACGAGCACCACAGGATATATCTGATACGTATGCAAGGAATAACAAAGAAATATTGAGGTGTTTAAATGAAGCTAAAATAGATCTGTCACAGGATGAATCTACGAACTATCTTGTGCCAGATAATCCTTTTGAAAATATAAACATAAAAAACCAACTTGTAAGTGTATTACACACGTGTATAGAAAAATCTATTGACAGTGGTAATTTTTACATGAAACATAGATAACTTATATAAATCTATATATTGAGCAATTCAACAAAATTAGGGAATGAGATTTGCTATAAAGGTCTACTAACATTTAAGGTAGATTTTAGGTAGATTTAGTAATAGGTTGCCACTTTTTATTTAATCCGATACAGGAGGTACATGTGGATCAGCTTCTTTAGTTGATACATGGCGGTAATTGTATAACATAACCCACAAAAACAGACGTCTGACAATCATAATATTCACAATTCCAAATGGAAAATGAGCAAAACTATTCTATTATTACCAAATTTATTACATATTAAAAACAACACACAATAGTTATTTGTGTGTTAAGAGCGCAAAGTACTGCATTGCCGCTTGCGAAAGAAATTTCAAAAGCGGCAATTGCAGTTTGTGCTCGTAATACATACAACATTTTTTATACAATCGCTTATTGCAGTGTGTTTTTGTATGTATTTGACATATGTTTTTACATGAACCGATTTTTATAAGTTTTTTTTGTTAACTGCATTTCTCATGTGTCATTTTTGACTGAAAAGCCTGCTAAGGAATTTATAATAACGAATCGAGCGGGAATTGACACTATTGCCGCTTTAAAGCGGCAATGGATGACAATTATGTCATCATCGGAAATGGCGTACTTTATGTTGAGAATTGAAAGCGCAAAAGCCTACTATTGAGGCGATTGCAGAAAAAGTCATAAGACATTCTATTCTACAAACATACTCTGGTAATCAGCTAGGTATTTACTAAGTATTTCTCTTAAGGGTGCTAGCTGATTAAATCTCGATGATAACTTGAATAATAATGGATTGTAAAAACGGTTGAAAACATCCGTTGAACTTTCTTGGTTGCATATTATTGAAATATATTGCAGTCAAAGCTCAAAAGTGTTGAATAAAATGTCAGGGAACTTTCGAGTTGACGAAAAATGGCAAATTATTGTGAAAAATTCGTCATACCAATTTTCAAAACTGGCTGTAACTGTTATATTTGAAGACATCATATGCCTCATTATCTGTAAGTTTGGTTCTTCTAATCTATGAAGACTATACCACTAATAATACTATTTTTCCTTTTATGATAAATAATTTATCTCATAAATTAATATTATTAACATGACAACTTTGTTTTAGGATGGAAAACTACCAGACAAAATGTATAAGCAAATACAACTGTTGGATGTACTCTGTAGAAACAAGGACTGTAAAATTTCAAAAATAATCGATGAAATGTGATTATTAGGATGAATAGATGTTAATATGTAATTCAAGGATACCTTAACATATAATTCAAGGATACCTTACATAATTTGTATTTGTATAAATATTTTTTTTGCTGATGGATATAAAAACTAAAAAACCTAAGTATTTAAAAAATAAATGTTTATTTTTAGCGGTAAAGAACAACTGAAAAAATAACACTGACGTAGTGTTTCGCCAACCAACAACACAAGAGTGTATCCTATTTATACCTAAATTATTGTCACGGCTCAGTGATATAAGTTCACGGTTCAATGATCTATGACTGACTAGCGATTATTTGGGATAGGCCTTATCAATATTCATACTATTTCTACATTTGTTAATTTCTAAACTCTCAAAAGCATCAAGTTGTAATTTTTGTTCCAATGCCTACATGTTTTAAGTTCAAATTTCAATTAGAACCCTATCAAAATCAGGGGCCAATTTTTGGGAATGTACGCTTATTTGCGTATGCTTAAGATGCACATGATATGAAACATATACTTTTATTTGTATTTTTGGATGCTATGCGCAAGCTAAAAGATGTTTTGAGTTAGGCATTCGCAACATTACACACGGTTGATCAGGTAACGCTGCAAATTAACTGTAGACTGAAATTTCTGAGAAAGAACTGATTTTATTTGTATTTCAAACAGCGCAACTAGCTTCCGTGGCAACAATTAAATTGGCACATTCTCCTTGTTGATGATCGAATTTGTTGTATAATAATAATTATTAATTAGAATTTAAATGTCCCATTATCAGGTGAAGGACCAGACAACTAATGTTGACAAAAATATAGGTAAGAAATAAGGAATATAAATGTGCCAAATACCTTTCTGCAGAAATCAATATTGAATCATCATCATCATGATATATAGAATTAGGTAAATATATACACAATTTTTTTTACACATTTTATTGGAGTAAAGACAAGGCAACAGGACTTAATATCTAACTTAATCTACAAAATAAAGCAAACAATTTAGCTAATAAATACCCTATTAATTAGACAGACTCAATAGCAATGCTGTTCCACGTTTAACCCAGAAATCTGAACTTTCCGTGCCACTCTTCAAATCAACGGCAACAACAAAGGCTGGTCTGTTAGCAGCACCAGTCCTGATCGGGAAGTAGTAGCACGGACAGGAGTACAATCCTAAAACAATGAGGTGAGCGACTATCATCAATAAACACATACAACTATTCACCTCTAGTTTTCTTCTTTAGTTGCTCAACGGGTTTGAAATGTATTAAAGGCATACTAGTCACTAACTGCATGGGTTGCGGTTCTATGAGGCTTGCATTCTTCTTGTCCCATCCAGCACCTTCCAGGTAAGTTTGTTTGACGTAGACTCCATTGTCTGGTGCTATTTGTATCTGGTTTTCCTCTACAGTTAAGACGGTAAATTCCCAACTCAACGAGTCGATCGGTACCTCGTTAGACCTGGCACAAGTCTAAGGCAAATAATCGTGTAACATGATTCCATTACATTTTAATGTCACTTACCTGTAAGACAGCTGTCAAGAAACCAGTCGGAAACGTGTAAGCTGCTAACCAAAAGAATAGTGGCGGATGTGTAGTTTCGGCCCACGCGGCAAAATGCTCCACCCTTGCTAGCAGGTCTCTAGCCCATGATCCAAGCAGTTTTAAGGATGGGTATGCTGTAAGAAATATATTTTTATTATGTGCCTAATAAACAAATGTAGATCCACCTTTCAACCAAGCTGATGGCACGCGTCCCTCGTCAATACATATGAAAATTTCTTCCAGTTCGGAAGACATCACTACTAAACCTTTAATACCCTTTTGAAGGTCGTGAAGTGAGGAATTTATCGATACCAGCAATCTATTATACCTACAACAATCAGTTTATTTATAATAATTTATATAAACCTATGAATTTTCACCTTTGTATTTCTTGTAAAAGGACGACATCTAAGGGGGTCTTGTGTTGACCTATAAGTTTGTCAGTGTGTTCGTAATCTATGAGGGGTGGTAGTTTTGACAAAACGTCTGCTGCAAGTTGAGAGACTTTTTCCTCCTTTGAGGATGAGGCTCCTGCAGTACTTTGTATCTGTAACGACATGAGTGTCTCGAATAACATACGAGATTCCGAAATTAGCGAGGTTATGTCAGCGTTGGGGTGTTGACCAAAGGCCTCTGGTCTATCTATATTTGGCAACACCGTTATATAGTCTGTATAAGATTGCAGGGAACCGTCACGGGGAATGTAGTACGTCGACAGGGGAGATAACCTACAAATTTAACACAAAAACTAGTTTGCCTTTTGCTTTTAATGACCGTATAAAGTACCTGAAGTAAATAACGTTAAGAACTTCTTCACAAAAGTATTGGTTAATGTAAGTTGCGACCAGACGTCTATCCCAATCGTCGGTTATGTGGCCTCCGTAGTTTACGCCAGCTATTAGGTACTTCAGGGCATCCCAGGGGGTGTCCTCATACTCGTTCAGAAAAATATTAAGCAGGTTCTCAGATACCTGAAAAGGTTTTTATCGTATTTAATTGCTTCGACACACTCGATGCCTTTAATGAGAAAACAGTTGACGTACCAAGAAATCAGAGTCATTGAAGCTGTACACTACATTCCATCCAAGCTGCTGAAATTTTTTTCTCTCCAAGAGGATGGCATGGAAGAAGCACAAACTAAATAACAGTTTCTTGTACTTCTCTGGATATAGATTACTAGTGAACTGGTCATCTGTCATCAGCTGGTACATTCTCTTTAAATTCGCTCTTAGACCCTGCGTTTTTAGAAACAATTTAGTATTTTATTATTTTATAGTAAAACAAATACTTTTGGGGGCTCTGTCGTCATTTTTATGCCCGCTTGAAGGATGGAAATGGGAAATTCCGGATTTGGGCTGGAACTCAACCATATTCTAAAGTCGGCATGCACCTTACCGGTCTGCAACACCTCGATTATCTTGTCCAATTTTGGCATCCAACTTAACGACAAGTGACAGTTAGCCAGGAACACCCAATGGCCATCTTTGGCCCCGGCTTGAATCAATCTACATTTTTTTAAAAATTATTTAGCAAAAATATTTGGCACTGCCCATATATGTATAATTTTGTTCTCCATGTACCTTGTGGCGATGGGGGCCTGGCCTTGCCCCAAGCTGATAGACTGGAAATTGGAGGTCATTTGCTGATTCTCCGCTAACTGTATTAGAGAACCGGTTGGATCCACTCCTGGGGACAGCACGAATATAAGTGGAGTCTGAGGGAGAGATTCGTCAAGCACAGCTTTTATATCCAACACTGGAGGCTCCACAAATTGGGGACCCAACTGGTTTACTATGAAGTTGGAAATGGAGAAGGATACACGATCTTGCCTGAGGGATCTAACGAAGAGCATCTTCTGGAATTCGTTGCAAATCCCCTCCCATTCCCCTAAAACCATAATTTTATCTTTAGCATTAGCATTATTTAATTTTAAATGTGCATATTTATACATTAAAATGCACAAAAAACAGGCCACTAAATATTTTGGTTAGATTCATAGATTCAGGATTGATACAGATTTATTTCCAGTCGGTTTCTTTTTTTTTTAATAGATGATAGACTAAGACAGTGCTCATGTAATAGTCTTTCCAAGCACTACAAAAAATCTGTTTATCCCAAAAAATTCATCGGTTTTCTGTTATTTAAAGTTGAATACTTCGAACCAAGTTGTTGCAAAAAAAAAAATCTTCAACAAGCCACAACTCAACTCCCCTTGTTTTGGACCGAGAGCATTCATAAAAAAACAATCTCTTTGCTCTTTCATAAGCTTCATTTTTAGTCGTTACAACTTTTTTAATAGAATGCAAAGTTTTCGAGTTATTCGCGAGACATAAGAAATAATTTTATAAATGCTTGCAAGTTGTGAAAATGTATCAAAGTTGTTATAAAGCAATTTTGTTCTATAAACTAATATGTACTACAGTGATTGTCGTATAAACGTTTACAAAACAGAAAACTAGCTGTCTAAAATGTTTTTTAATTTTGCTCTAAGAACATTCTTAAAAAAAATTTAAAAAAGAATTTTGCTGCAAGAAGCTATAAACTCACTTAATCAATATTAATAGAAAAAACTGCCCCTGAACAGTAGTGATATAACTGTAATAAAACAAATTTGCACTATTATTAAAAAATTATTGAACATAATTGATAGTTGAAAACTTGGCCCAACCGTAAAAGAGTATGTTGTTACCGTTTACTGGGGCCAACTTAAACTGGTTGTATCTCGACTTCAATTCAATTTACCAATTCATACTGTGATTTTATGCATTATAACCTAACCTAACAGTGCTTAACTCATAAGCAAAATCCCATAAAAAACGTTGGGATGCCCCAATTGATCTTACCAATTAGGGGTAATGTCTCGGGTTCAGTGTGGACATACCAAGAATACCAATCTCTGGTATACTGTTCAAAAGTGTCCGTCACGCCGTGAAAGCCTTGCAGAGTGTCTAGTTCTGTTATGTTGTCCCAAGCTACCTCGCTCATCCAGGCTAAACGCAAAAGTAATAAAATTTGAAGTATTTTTCTTAATACTTTGGCTAATTCTAGCGATATGACTGTAATTACCACAGGGGTTGTCAATCTGGTTTTCTCTGTCCAACACTACCCCCCCTTTAAGCAAGAAGTTATACTCCCCCTCGATAATCTTCCCTTGAGCGCTGAGTATCTTTATGCACATATGAAATGAGAAAAGCAGTTTGTGACGCTCAAACAGCGCACGGCAAGTATTCCTGTAAGAATTCTATTAATCAAGGAAAAAAACTATGTATAAGGTAAATTACGTGTAAACCGAGTAGGTGTGGTAGTCGTTCAGCGAAAGTATCCTCTCATTCAAATGCACAGCCTTGGGGCTCTTGCTTATTGAATTAGTGAACAGTAATATATATGAGTCCAGGGCGAACTGGTACATGGGGTCTATACGACCCATGTCGTTCAGGACAAAAAATAGGATGGAGGCGCGCTTCGCACAAGGTCTGTACCCCTAAATATGACAATCTGTAAGATTAACTTTTGAAATTTCGTCTTTTTACCTCTCGAGCCCTGTCGATCTCTACTTCTGTCTTCTCAGATACTTCCAAGCTCTTTTTAACAGCTTCCGATGTAGCTTTCGACACTTGAAGTGTATTAAACAGTGCAGCGTCTTCTAAAAGAGAGCCGCGTGTTTCGTTTAGCAGCCTCAGTAACTCATTTTCCAAGTCAACTAAAGTTCTTTTACCTACAGAAATATGTTAGTTTATCTACATACGATTTACACAATTTATTAATTATGTATCACTTTAAGAGGGGGATCAGAAAAAATTAGGCTATATACCATGGATAATTTTTTTAGGGCGTATTGTAAACTTTAAACTCAAGAATCAATTCTCGAAACATCAGACTTCATAGATTGGCAATACTCGTAAAAGCTAAAATCATCCACAACTGAAAATTACCCGATCACAAACAAAAATTTAGTCAATGTCACTACCATCTTATAATTAGATATTGCCAACTATTAAGGAGTGATTCCTGAAGATGCTGCATGTTGATCACAATTATATTATAAAATGATATACTAGCATCTCTGGTCTCATAAAAAAGTCCTTTGATCTCTGGTCTCAAGATGATTTTAACCAAGTAGTTCAAACGCACCACTTTCTTAACTAATTATAATAAATAGAAAGTAAATTTAATTACTTATATAGTACCTAATAAGAAGCAAAACTATATAATTATTATTGTAAATATAATAATTAAGAGGAAAATACACATTTAAAAAAAATGCATAACAAAAAAGAAAGATAATGTAATGGACCAATGACACAGGGCGCTAGGCTAGGCTAGATTCATTGTGTTTCTCAGGAGACTCAACACACGACTCAAACTGAACCTCAAATTTTCAAGTCAGTTTTACAAAGGCCAAATATATAAGAAAATCTGGCATAAGTGTCACGCACTTTCAGCTGTACCTCTGATTTTAAATTTCCCAATTTCTCAAAATTCGAGTAGAATTTGGCAAATTTGTCCCTGTAAAAAGAAAGAAACATACTACAAACCTTTGGCAATTGTGGTTACAAGATGGTCTTTTTCCTCCTCCAACTGCGGTTTCTCTTTTCTCACAACAATTCCTAGCAGTTGAGCCTCCAAACCTTGTTCTTTCACCGCAAAATTCACTAGGGTACTTTTTGTGGAGATTTCAGGCGGATAATGGGGATTCGTCAGTTTGGTGGTAATGAAAAACCTGAACTTGTCATTGTACGTAATCATTTTGTCATCCAACTTGATCAGATTCATCCCGCCTTGCTTCACTATGGCTTTACCTAATATAGGATTCAGTGAAGGGTCTATGGTCTCCATGATATTCTGTAGCAACACTGGCAAGCCAGTTTGAACTGCTCGTTCTATGATTCCCATGTACCCTACCATTCCTAAATCTATAACCTACAAATGAGGAATTAAACATCTGAATGGCTCCGAATTTACCGCAAATATAAAATATAAGTTAACGGTAATAAAAAAACACATGATAATTCAAGAGATAATGAATATAGTGAATGTAAACATGGGTTAGATATTTTATTGGTCATGTCAAAACATGATGCTCGATATAAGGAGTTATAATAATGAAAAACGAGAATATGACAACATGTTGAAGCATAATAAAACTTTCAGTAAACGAAATAAGGAGTGTTTTGTGCTATGTGAGAAATAACTATCTTAAACAAGGAATATTTCCTGATCTTTTAAAAATAGCGTTGATAAAACTACTGTATAAAAAGGGTGACCCAGAAGACATTGAAAATTATAGGCCAATTAATATATTACCAGGTTTCTCAAAGCTGTTTGAACTGGCAATGAATAGTCGCCTAATGAATTTTATGACATTCCAATTTATTTAATAAAAATCAACATCGTTATTTAAAGGGTAAATCCACTCAAACAGCAATTTTTCATTTCACACAAGCAGTTTTCGAGACACCTGGAAAATAGAAATTTATCCCTTGGAATATTCCTGGATCTGTCAAAGGCTTATGATTGTTTGGATAAAGAATTTCTTATCAAAAAGCTAGAAATGTTTGGGGTAAATCCTCTAGATGTTTTTTATATTATATAAATGTTACATAATAATGTAAAATTAAGATATTATTATTAGGGCAAAATCCCAAGTACTTACTTGCAGTTTGTTCTTGGCCTCCATGGCTTTGATCCACTTCTGAGCTTGAATTTGGGGGTCTATGACCAACGGCCACCTGGACCCATTCGTTACAATGATACCATTTTCAGTGCTGAAGCTGTCAGCTGGAAGACCCTGTATGACCCATTCTCTGATTGTGGTGGGATCGCTCAGGAAAGTGATTATATTAAAGTCACAGGAGAAGACAACTTCCAACGAAATCGCCTATATATCGGGACTTATAAAATACATTTAATTGTGGATTGGACGTCTTACCTCGTTTTGCCACACATTCATCAGCTCTTCCCTGTAATTAGACACAAACGGGCCCAAGTACGATATAAAAGCAGTGGCTAAAAGGCAGTCACCAGGCAGGAAGTCGTATTTCTGATCAAGGTACGCCACGGTTTCATCCCAACGATCCCTTTCTCCAGATAGACAGTCCACCAGTGTCGCAGCTCGTTCCAGTTTTAGTTGCAACAAAATAGCCTAAAACCGCGTATTATTTTAATTTTAATTAGTTGTGTCCGTTTTTGCGTCACTTTTGGCGCAACTTACTTTTCGATTTAACTCTTCTTTTTGTTCCAGCTTCTCCTCATATTCCTTCTGAAGCTTCTGCAACATCATGTTGAGTTCAGCGAGTTTTGCTTGTGCTTCCGCCAGCATGGCCTGTTTCTCTCTCAAAGAAGCCATCGCTTCATCCAGTTTCGCTTGCTTGGGTCCCACAACCCTAACAAACAATTTCTCTAGTGTATATTGTCACAGGAAATCATTCATTAACACTTAAACACGTATCGTATTGGGATATTTAAAAAAATATTATTACTTACTTCCAGACCTTGGCATACTTCTCGATGGCTATCACCCACTGGCACAGGGATTTAGCCGCAAAAGACACTATCCCAACTTTCTCCGGGACAAACTCCTCGTTCGTTGTATACGTGGCAATTTTTTTCATGGTCTTTTCAGTAACATGATTCCTGTCAAACTCTTTAAGGTCCTTAAGGAAGTTCATCTCCCCCAACAGGCGCTTGGCAGACTCCCAAGACGGGTCAATCTATAAGTAACATTTATGTACAAAAATTATTACATTACATGACTGTAAGTAAAAACCTACCGTTTTCAATATACAAACTGCTTCCATCACCAACTTTACTTTGAATGGCGGGGTCGTGTAGGATTTCATTTCACTGATATCCTTTTTGCTGAGAGAGTCTAAGGCACGGATAGCTTCTTCTAAGGCGGGCATTGCTTCGTCCAAGTCGGCCTGAGCAACTTCCGCCATTCGTTTACACTGAACTTCTTCTTCTCCTATTTTGATGCTTTTCTTTGTTACCTCTTTCTGAAATGGACAATTTAAAGCTCCGATAATTTCTAATTCAAAATCAAAATTGCTATTAAATTTTATCAACAGCCATCCATACTAACCTGCTGTTCGTCAGCCTCTTTTTTCTGAGCGACGATAATAACCAAATAATCGTCACACTGCTGTTGAAACTCTGCCACCTTAACCTGTGCTTCCTCCAGCTCTATAGACATTGTAGTCACTTTCTCCCTACAGTCGTCGATCTTCCATAAACCATTTCGCAGCTTATTTGCTTGCGAAGCCGTTTCGAAACGTTTCTTTTTCAACATTCTAAAATAATAAGCCATTTGAAAAATAAAAAAATATTAGCACGAACGTTGTGTTACTCCTTGTAGCCCGCCACTAGTTCTAAGAAGTTGGTAGGCGTGACATAGTTGTGTCTCTTCATCTCCGCCAACATTCTCTTGGAACATTTTGCAACGGAATCGTGCACAGTGGCAAATATCAGGGCCACGCCGTCTCGCAGCTTGTCTTGACTAGACACTAACACAGATTCTCTTCTTCGTTTCTGAAAAACAAGTTATCGTCAGATTTATCAGATATTCAAGCTAGCCATATTTAACGCATGCGCCAAAATGCGGTTGGGCACCCAAGCAACAAACCGGGCGCTCGGTAGAAGATGTCAAGTAACAAATCTACAATTTTAATTTTATTAGACCAGGGTCGATAATATTTGAAGCCAAAAAAAATAATAGTAGGATGAAACCCATTGGAAAACGAAGAGAATATAACAAAAATCACAGGAAAAATAATTTACAGGCCATCTGAGGTCGGGAAGTGGAGGGGGTGAATTTTAAAGGGTAAAAAACGTTTTATCTGGATTTCCGGCAAAACTACAAGTCCTATGGAAAAAAGTTAAATGGCAATAAAAAGGCATAAAATGGCATAGGTAATAAAAAGATCTACAACTTTTGTATTTACACTTTTTTCACATAACCTCGAAATTTATGTGAAAAATTCAAAGGACCAAGTTTTTGGTTTTTTATTTTTCTTATACAAATTTTTTTTTAAAGAAATTTGGTGAAAACTTAATATCGAAAAAGCACCCTAATTTTCAATCGAAAATTCTGGCGTCAAAATATCTGATTTTTTAAAAAAGTCGGTAGGCTTTTTGTTTGTTGAAATCTCTACTTTCTGATGGTGTAAAAATATACATTACTATGATAAATGTTCAATTCAAAGAAATGAAAATATCTCGAACCCGAATTATTTTTTTTTTAATCATTATGTACAATTATGAGCTATTTTTTAAAATTTACACTAATTACTACAAAAACCTAAGATTCCATGTTACGTTTATACACAAAAAAATTACTGCAGATACTCAGTGTCAAGATAATCAGTGTGAAGATCAGAACGAAATATGAAAAACTTCTATGTAACATTTCATAAATTGAGTCATACCATAAATTTAATTGAAAAAAACCATTGCAAAACCTTTACACATTAATTTATTATCAAATATTGTTACATACCACATCCTCCCCGGTAATAGTCTGCACGAAATTGACGTCTGCTATGTACTTGTTGCCAACCTCCAGTAGCGCCTCTTTCGGCCACTCCTGGAACCAGTCGATGGTCGTGCAGTTCACTAAAGCCGGATACTGCCTTAGGCGGTTCCTAAAAGCATCGCCAATGGGACTCATGCACAGTATAATGTGCATATTTGCACGCACGCGGTTTATCAGGAACTCGTACATTGCCTCGTTGGTATGGAGGATTCCAAGTTTGGTGGCGGCATTGTCCAGCTTGCCTTTCACCTAAAACAATGCAGGCAAACTTAGCGTTTTATATATCCTTGCACAAAACTTAAGTTTTCTCTGATATTAAAATGCCCTTTTGTCAAAAGAAAGGTCATAATAATTATTGGCAAGCATTTGAGTTCCAAAGGGCTCTAACGGTCACATGAACTTCCAATAAAAAAATGTAATTTAGACCATACAAAACCAGTTAACGGACTAATAAATATTTGACTTACATCTTCAAACTCATCCGGTTTATACAAATTAGCCACTTCACCACTACTGAGCATGTTGTTGATGATCTCCAGAAAACTCTCATCCGTAATCTGTGTGTCATTGAAAAGGAATGACGTTTCTTTAGATTCAATTCCAGTCAGTAAGTACAACGTCTTCAAATCTTCCTTAAATTCTAACACTCTGTAAGTTCTCGTTACCGATATCTGAAAGGTATTGTACTCGCAGATGTATGCCGCGATCCTTGACAAAGACTGCCTGCCACTGCCACCTAAAAAAATCGTAACATTGAACTGAAATTAATAAAAATATTTTATTAACTAAACCAATTCCGACTAGCAGCATGTTTCCTCTGGGCTGCGATATAACCCTGACGATCCTGCAAATATGCTCAATAGCGTCCTTGAACAGCACCAAGTCCATCCTGATTACGCCAGGTGACACATTATATTCCTCCATCTGCCCATCTAGATACTTCCTGAGAACAGCCAATTCACTATGTTCTTCGTATATATGCCAGGCATTGATGAAGTCTGCATAGATCGGTATAATCCTGTTAGGGCACAAACTGTGCAGCGTGAGCTCAAAGTGTTTTCCCAACTGGAAGTTCATCTGCTCTATAAACCATTCACGGTCGCTGGAAAATATAAAACGTGAACTAAATTTCCCTTTACCGACGAAAAACCAAACCTCTCATCGATCAGCCTGTCAAAGAACACCCTAAAACTCTCGTGAATCCACAATTTAAGTATCGACGGTTTGTCGCTTTGGTACTCCTTGTGACTCCTTAACAACCCCTGGAATATCTTGGAAATATCCCTCAAGTTGAAGAGATAATGTATTTTCTTCGGAGTAGGTAACATTTTCGTTATAACTTTGTTGTACAAGTCTATGGTGGTTTCCGTTATTTCTTTACCAACTAATTTAACTCCCTCGTCAAATTCACTCAAATGCTGTGCCAACATCGTACCAAATATCCTGGCTATGGTGTTTTCATCGGGGAAGGTCATGTTTATAACATTAAAACGGCTCAAGAGTCGATCGGTTATGACATTTCGGCCTCCGCCAGGGGGCCCCATCGATGTCAAAACGAGCATGTTCTAAAATGGTATTAACGCCGAATAAAATTTAAATACTCCTGATTATTACAAACAATGCACGAATGTAAAATAACGTTAAATACAATACAGCAGAACCCACTAAAAACGAACCTCCACGTGCACTAAAATTACACCTATACTAGAATTTCTTTAAACGTGATAGTGACAGACAGCGGGTATGAGTCACTATCATGTATAAAGGAATTCCAGTATAGTTCCAGCGTTGGTTTTATTTTTTAGTCTAACTGACTTGTTCCATGACAATGTTTTGTGATATGTAAGAGCCAATAAATACTACTACTTCACAAAATCCCTACCTCTATGTACGTTCTTATCTGCTTCAGCCTGTCGTACCAAAACCCGTAGTCCATCCATTGCCGCAGCAGCTCTAACGGTGGCTGAGATCCGTAAGTCTCCTTGGCTGGCATATTCAAGTCGTCCAAGAACGTGACCATCTTTTTCCCACCCGGAGGCGCATAGTGCCCTTTAGTACGCTTCTCCACGCGGCTCTCGATAGAGTCCTGTATGTTCTGCGAAGTGGTTTGCGCAGACATGTTTATATTTAACACAAGATGGCGGGTGAAGTCCAATGCCGCCAAGACTGATTGAGCTGTGGATGTTTTGCCCGTCCCTACAGGACCAGTGAGCAATACTGGACTGCCATACGCTAATAAAGCGCTGACGATGAACTCGTATCTGACTGTGTCCACCGTGGGTACAGTTATTTTGAAAAATGGACAGCTGTAATTCCCAATGCGTGTTAGTTAATATAATACCTGAATATTAGGACCTACTTCGCTAAATAGTATTATCAGTATTAAGGTAAAGTCCATACCATCAATGTTGGCGTGCACATTATCAATGGAATTTTCTGAATCTAGTGACGTTTCATTAAATAGGGGTTTATCTATAATCTGTGCAAATAAAACCCACCAAAACATAATTTGCATGTCTTTACTTCGTGTAGTCACTGATCATGCACGCCAACATTGATGGTATGGACTTTAATGGTAAGGTAATTTAACGGAATAACCCTTAACGTTTGTGGTGTTTATACTATTTTTTGTACAATCACGATAAAGGAAAACAAAGCTATATATACGTACTTAATTTTTTATATAATGCAAAAAATGACGTTGAATAGAAATATAACTGGTGAATGACAAATTTCATTCTAGGACTTCAGAAACCCAGTGCAAAATTTTTTTTTGCATCCGGTCCACGGGGCCCACAATTATTGGCAAGTAACCGATTTTTTTTGAAGATTTACTGTTCAAAATGTGAAGACACCCTTCAAAACCTTTTCCAACCTGTTTTCCCAGATGGAAAAAGTACCAAAATCCAATCGACAGACAAAACATCACTAGAATTTTTTTTGGGCAAGTGAAAATTGGAAAAAATTTAAAAATTTGATGTCTTTCCACCTAATTTTCGGAATTATGGGGGAAAATGTCTGTCAACCATTTTTCCTGCTAATTGGACACATTAACAATTGTGAAAAACATATGACAGACAATTTCATCCCTTTAACAATTTTTGGCAATCATACAAAAATTTCCAAAATGTGCCAATTTATAAAAAAGCAGAATAAAGTCTCTATTATATCTACAGTGTCCTTTGTGCTAGTGCAATTTTCATTAACATGTAATATTTCTCGTAGAAACAAACACGGTAAGTGAGCTTGATCGTGCAAAAAATAGGTTTTAAAGACTTTTAGAGACTAAAGAAAAATTCAACGTAAGTTGTATTTTGTATGGTAAATACCCCGTTTCATATCTCCATCCATAGGGGAGCTTCTGATCCCACGCAGAAAAACAGTTGTTATGAAAGTCCACGTAGTACTCATAAATCGTATCTTTAATAGGAAAAATACCCTCTTTTTCCCGAATGTATGCATCTAACTTCTTCCTGCCATCCTCGTCTGTCGTGCAACACACCGACCAAATTAAACTAGAAAACAATATTTAATCTACTGACACACAGATGGTATTTTGAAATTACCAAAACAGGAACCACATTCTGGCCTGATCGTCAAAATGTTCTTCATCGCTGGGATTCACGCCATACTCCCTAGTCGTGTAAATGTCCAGCAGCTTACACAACGACATAACTAGATTTAGCTCAGCGCACACCACGTTCTCTATGCAGTTGAGACGTTTAAAGTCCAGAATTATATTCAGATAGCTATTAAACAGCTCCACCATCTAGAGAAGGTAACGTTTAAGAGAGAGAGCCATTGACTTACTTATAGAAGTATCCACCAGATATGCTAGTAGTTCAGAACACACGAAAATAGGACATGTAACGTTAAAGCAGAGGCTTTCAGTCAAGACACAAGTCACTTACCTTGTTCTTAAACACCGTCCCTCGAGTTTTTTGCTTGCCTTGCACCCAAGAATTCACGTAGGGCTGCCACCCCCAATCCTTGTAGTCATTGTAGACCATGCCACACCTGCTCACCGTTGCGGGAGAGGCAACTGCCAAATCGCCAACTTCAAACAGCAGCGACACTTGCTCAGGCATCGTGATCCTATCACTGTTGATCAATGTCAGGACTTTGTTGTCATCCATGACGCTGTTCATATTTTCTATCCATACCGCATCCACCGGTCCGTCAAATAATATCCACTTTTCATCGGGAGTCTCCTCTTGAATGTAAAACGGTTAGTAAAATGGAAAAATTTGTATACAAAACGCTTACCAGAGCAAGTCTGACGCATTATAGCACTAATAACACCATCCAGCCATTCATTGGTGCTTAGGTTGTACTCACCGTACAACTCACCCAAGTTCAAGGCCTTGGGATTCAGCGGATACACCTGGACCTGGTTAAAGCCCGCCTTGTTAAGGTTTTTTAGTTTTCCGGCAGCGCCTTGTAGCGATCTCCAAGTAACAGATTTAGCTGTACCAGTCTTACCGAGAATCATCACGGAATGCCTGGAGCTCTTAGTTTCGTATAGCTGAATCACTTTGGTTAAAGCTATTGGAATCGGCTACAAATATATTTAAATTTAAAAATAGATACGTTCGCTTATATTAAATCTAACACCTGTAGGTTATTTTCTTCCATAAATTCAGTAACTGCTGTATTGATGTCATAATAATCGACGACAGGAAGCGTAACACCGGGGAAAATATCCGACATAATGCCATGGAATAGAGGAAGATCATCGGCCGTAAACCTGGCTATATTCATGTCGCGCATAGCTAAGAACATAATCTGCTCCTCAGGCAAATGCGACATTAACCTCCTCTTTCTACCAGCATAGCGCAGCAATGCTACCATTGACCGTAGACCGAAATCATAGTGATCCTGCTTGCTCAACTGCTGGATTGCCAATTGGTATAATGTGTACACCTAAGAAACACCGTATAGCATCAAGAAATTTAAAAGGTTGTCGGAGACGGTACTTTTTTAGCTAGAAGTTTGGTTAGAGCCGGCTGAAATCCATCGCTGAATAAGACGTTTTCTGCTATAATACCGCTGTCTGGCACCATCATCGATATCGGCCTGAACATGGACTTCAAGTTGTCAGGTAATTCTGTTCTGCCCGCATAGCCGGGGTTCATGGTTATGAAAATGCCGCAGGTCCACCTCAGGTTGATTTCAATGCCTTAAATAATAATAATAGTTACATAATGCTTCTACTTCCATTTAAATACGTTCTACTACCCCCCTCCCCCCATAACCGAAGATAAAGTTTTGAAAATTCAAAAAAATACGAAAAAGTGCCAATTTCTATAAATCGTTCTTTAACACCTTTACAAAAATAAAAATTGAAAATCGCCGATACACCCCTAGGCTAAAATTGTTCTTGTGAAAACAGGACATGCCTCAATTTCAACGAATTTTGCAGAAGGATTTCACACTACCCTTGGAATGAAGATTTTGAAGATTAAAATATACCGGGTCATAGAGAAAAGATTAGGTTTTCATATACTGAAAACCGATTGACTATTTATTTTTAAAGTTACAATAGTATAAAAATGGACATTAATTTTGCATTAGCCGAACCTATTGACGAGCAGTTTATTTGGACACTATGATGTAATGTTTCGCACAAAATTTTTATGTCTATGCTCGTATTTCCTTGTGATTATGAAACAGATATCTAGTGTTGCCTTTTGACATATTTATGTGTCAAATTTCATCCCTAGAATGGTGAATTTATGTGCTGCAAGTTATGGAAATTATGAATTTCAATTACCTTCAAACACAACGGACTTCATCTTCTGCGATATAGCGGACAGTATACACAAGATCTGCTGCGCTACTACTGACAGCACCTCAATGTTGATCCTGTTAAACTCATCAAAACAACCCCACGCGCCAGTCTGCGCCAGCCCAGAGAAGCATTTGCCCATACTTTTATAATCCAGACCCTCAGAACAATTATTTACTATCACCCACATTCCCATCGCCTTCCCCAAGTCCTTCACCGTCTCGGTCTTGCCTGTACCTGCAGGCCCCTTAGGGCTTCCCCCACGGAATAAATGCAACGCTGTGGTCAACGTTATGTAACATCTACAATGTTTAAAAAATCGCATTATTATTACTATTAATTTCGGCTAGTAGATACAGCCTGTATTTACCTGTCTGTGAGGGGCGTGATTACTAATCGACCAGAGTTTCCGTTATACTCATAGCCATATCTAAAGTGGGTGTTTGTTTGCTTAACGACGCACTCCTCTGTATCGCGGTCCCAGTAGAAGCGCAGCTGCGAGAACCATTCAAAGGCATTTGTGTCCCTGCAATCTTTGTAAAGATACAATTTAATCAGAAATACTTTTAGTTATTTAATATTGATGTCTGTAAATTACTTCGACTTCATAGTCCATTGGTCAGGGAATGAAAAAAGGCCTTACCTGACATTAACTCGGGAAGTTTTGAAACTTACCTTGTGTTTCCTGTCCTTACTACCTGACCGATGGACTATAAAGAAACTAATTTTATACAACTTACTGGCCTTGTACAGCCTGTCGATAACGTCCCTGGAGTGTATCTCGATGGTGATAAGAGCGTTTGCCTTCAAACGCTGAAGTTTTGTGAGATCACGCCTACTCAGCTCAGAGAGCTTACTCAAAACTTGTGTCTGCTTTTTTCTTAAACGTTTCAGAGGCTTCTTGCTCTCTAATATTTTACTATGTACCAATGCCCTCGTGCAGTCCGTAGTCCATTGTATCTGAAAGGCAATCATTGTAAATTCCCTGCAATCGAAAATTGAATGCAATTTACTTACCAGACTGCAGGCGTTGCACAACTGTCCAATGTTTGACATCAGCCATCTGTCACGTTTATTCAACATCTTCTTAAGCTCCCTACGAATGGGCCCGAAGGCTATCTTCAATATATTCTGCATAGCCGCCTCCAATGCGAGCAACCACTGTTCTGCGGGTCCGTCTAGAGGGACAGGCTTCTCAAAGTCTATGTACTCCCCATCATCGGCATACATTCCCATCGCTTCCAGCTTGCCCAACCCCAAATTCTTCTGGATTTTAATCTTGTTTAAGTTGTCAAAGAGCTTTTTCAGATGGGGCTGCACCGCTTCAGGCTTCTTGGAGTTGCCGAGAATTTCCAGCATATCGTCATTGGAGATGAAATAGAACCTCGGAAATATGTGTCGCTTCGTTTCCAGATACATCTCCAGGGCGCGCTGCAGCAGGTCCAGCTTGTCATTCATCACGTTCAGTTTGTTGAGGAGATAAGGTGGCGGTTTAAAGTGCGTTGCCTTCAGGGCGGATTTAGAATAGTACAGGCGTGTTGTGATTTCCCGCCAATCTTTCGAGATCAGGTCGAAATCCTCCGATTCCTTGGGCAGCTGCTTCCTGATGTCTTCCCCATAAAATATGTTCTAATACACAGATGAATCACGTTATTTATTGTAATAAGGTAAAGAAAAACATTTTGCCATACTCACCTCCAAGTACAAATACTGCCGTTGGACGTTCAGCGCCATCTCCACAGTCTCCATGATGTACGACAGCGAACGCTCCCAATAGTCCACCTCCTTGGCAAATGGCTCCACAAATCTGGTGCTCTTCATCGTCGACAACTGCATCATGTGATCTTCCAAAGCCTGGAAGCAATCGTCCACACTCTTTATCCTATAAATCTCCTTGTACGCGACGATTTCAATCTTCATAACTGCCCAAAGATCCGCAATAGCCTTCAGGCCCTTCTCAATCTGCAACTCCATGGTAGCCGCATTGGATATTTCGTTAATCTCATCAGCAAACTTGTGCAGCTCCATCGCATATATCGCCTCTAGGTTAAATGCAGGCGAGTTCTGGTCAAAGTCCACGCCGACGGCTAGTCTGACCCTGTCCCAATGCCTTGGACGCATCGCAGGGTTCTTCAAGTCGCCTATGAGCGGTAAAGTTCTTCGGAATGCATCGACACGTAGCCTCGTATCGTCCACGATAGTCCACCTAAACATCGCAAAAGTTCTTTAATCCGTTCCGAAACCTGCATAACTTTTGACCTACCCTTTGTCTGCTAATTCCCTAGACAGTCGTGTCAACTTCCGAAACAAAGTCTGCGCAGTCTCTTCCATTTCCGACGTTTCAATTCCCCAAAACTCCCCGGACTTGTACTTGTCCCAAGCCTCATCCCATTCATCGGCTAACTGCCACACCAGTTCCAGCGTTGCCAACTCCTACAGAACCACTGTAGAAATCGTTAACTTACAACAGACCGTATCAACTTACCGCCTCAAGTTTGATTATATCCAAGGATTCCGGGAAACTTAGCCCAAATATTCCCAAGTCATGCCTAATCTGCTCGTCCCTCATCTTAATTGCTTCCAATTGAGCCCGCATCTGTTTCAAATATTTCAGGCCATCCTTAGCTGTCCACTCAGATGTGAACGGGCCATTCAACGAAAACTCTTCTAGCAGTGATTTTGCTTCCTGCCGCGATTGCTCCGCTTGTTCTAGCAGATTGGCCTTGAAGTTCTCCTGCAAGCAAAATCGTATAGAAATTGGCTTATTCACTTTTCACTCCCCACCTTTTCGATGTTTAGTATGGAGAGAAAGGGGGCAGTAAAGGAAGTTTTCACAAGAAAAATTATTCATTCTGTTTTTATCGTAATATATGTCTGAAAGGAAATATTGTCAAAAAAACTGTTTTTAGGCGCCATTTTTCCGATATGGCGGCGCGAGCGGCAAAGATACGAGGTGGCAAAGTAGAAATTCGGCAAGAGCAAGAGAAATCGATGTGCTCCAATTTTCAAATCTCCCGGAAAACTTTCCAAGTAAAACTACCTAATGACTGTACTTTTACATCGGTCAACCGTGAGAATGTGTTCAGCTAAGGATGCTGTTTTTATACAGGAACTAAATTAGTTTTAAAATGTGTTTTAAACATACTACAAATAATGCAGATGCAATATAATTTACCTTAAAACCTTAATCTAATAAATTAATGAAATTTAAGAAAAAAATCTACAAGTAAATTTTTTTTGTGAAAAAGCGGAAAGGGGGGTTATGCTGATGCATTTCTGTCCTTGACGAGTACCTTGGAGTACTCCAACATCTGCTGAGCCTGATTCAAAACCTCCAAATAATTCAGCCATTCCTTGGGTATATTTTTCTCCATCATCCTAACTTCGTCCTTCATTGGAACGCTATACTTATCCAACGTTATGATTTGATCCTTGATCAAAGGAAATTGTTCTTCGCGAAACGGTACGTCTTCCACAAGTTGATCGTACAGCATTATAGCGTACTGCATCTCGTCTAAATCCTGTGGCTCTTTCATTATACTAAAAAAAAAATATTTACAAGAAAATCTAAAACTTGTTTTACCTACGCACTCTTCAGTGTTATATTTCATATAATTATATACATCTAGTATGTTTTCCTCTGTCAACTTATACAAGAGTCCACACAATTTCTCCTGCCATTGCGTGCAATGCTCGATGACAGCCTGTTTTAAATCTGCACAGTTTATTTGCAAGAAATGCACCGCAGAAATAGTTTCCTGTATTTGTACGTTGTTTGCCATCTCCGTGTATCGGGCAATGTTGGAATCAAACAATGCCGCACTCGGGTTCTCAATCGCGTATCTCGCTATGAACTTATCCTTGTCGACCTCCCACAAGTCACGGAACGGCTCCCAATTTTTCATGTAAGCTTTGATTTTGTCCACGGTCACTCTAACCTCTGATACATATTATTTAAAAAAAAAGTACTCTTATCGTTTAGTTTTTATACCTTGATTCAGCAAAATTTGAATCCGTTGGCAATCGCTGTCCTCTGCAATTACCACGCTGTAGGGTTTGAAGTCTGTTTCTGCTACATGAAATTTATCGTTTAGCCGAGGGAGAGACGTTATCGCCTCCACCAAGCTATTGTGGATGTTAGAAATAACAGAGGCAACCTCAACCAAGCTCGGTACAAACATAATCTAAAAATAATAGTTGTAGATATAAAAAACATACAAAATTTTAAATATTCTATTATTTCAATAAAAATTACTTTGTAGACAGCCTTTGTAACATACCCTGTTCTGTTTTAAATTTGCTTGCAGTTTCAACAAAGGGTTTGGTTCAGTCGTTCCATCTCCATGCAGGGCCTCGTACACACATTCCATTGAATTCTTGCAACATATCTTCAGTGCCTCCTCTACTAGCGTGTCGAAGTTATTTATATATTTTATCCACTGATTTGCCATCTAAATGTTGATGGAAACGTAATACTTAATTATTCATGCGAGGACACTTACTTTGTGATACTATTGGCTTCTCCAGAAATCCCCTCATCCTCTAACGGTGAAAAGTAACTCAAAGTAGGTACACAGTAGGCAAAAAAACATAAATTTTTATTACGAAACATCAGCATTATTTAATACCATATTCAAAAAAAGAGCTATTGCCTACTGGAACTATTTGAAGGAAAAATGGTTATTACTAAGACACAAATATCATCTTTAATATCGAAAGATTAAAGAATATTGCGCTATGCCTACTGGAAGTTTGAACTACTTCCAAATCTTGAAAGTTGGCAGTTTCGTCATAGTTATAAACTATACGAATCGAATCAATATTGGTATTGCACCAGTCAAATGTGTGTTGAAACAACTCGTCCGGATGTATACAAGCTTTACTCATTCCCTGATGAGAAACATAAACATAATACATAACCTACAATTTGAATGTTAAAATCATGAAGACTAGAGACAGGAGACTGTCTCTAGTGCTAATGCTACAAGTAATGCTAGTAGTCTCTAATTTTGTGCTACGCCTACTGGAAATTTGAACTATGTGAAGGAAAAATGGCTATAGTAAAACAACACAAGTTGCAACATTAGGACTTTCGTGTCCTTTTGTGTAAAAACATTTATCTAGACACAATCTCGAATGATATATGATAGTTAAAATTTTGCACCACACATATTGGAACTTTGAATTATTTGAAGGAAAAACGGCCGTTGCACACAAATTGCAAGACAAATATATCATCTTCGATGGCGAAGGATATGACATGAAAGATAAAAAATTTGCGCTATGCCTACTGGAGGATTGAACTATGCGAAGGAAAAATGGCCAAAGTAAAACACAAATTGCAAGATTAGGACTTCCCTGCCCTTTTGTGTAAACAAATTTCTCTAGACACAGAAATATTATCTTCAATTTCGAAAGATCACATGAGTAGATCAAAATGACCAACTGATAAAAATAAAAAGAACTGATACAAAAATAAACAATTATTTACTTATTGATTGCACAAAATGACCATGGCATACTTTTTTGTTACAGAAATTTTGTATAGTGATCGTCTACCTGAACCTCAAGACGCAACTATATTATCATATTATTGTATTGTTACAACGCATTCATGTTTGTAAGTGGGAAACTTCTAAAGACATTTTACTCACCAGATTCATGTATGGTTCAAACCCCTCAAAAACCAAAATAAGGAACTGTATGATTTGTTGATAGTGGGCAATAAGCTTATCTATGACATTATCCATGTACTCCACCAGCTCATCCACTAATTCCTCAATCTCAAAGGCGTAGTTCGCCTTAATGTTTATCAACGGAGTGTCACAGATTTTCTCACAAATCAACACTATCTGCATGTTGCAGTTTTTATAATCATCCAAGAAACCTTGCAACTGAAAACGAGTTATAAAATTACAAAAACAAGGTGCTGGATTTCTTCTACCTCGGCTGTGTTGTTGCCACACTCGGCAATGTATTCATCGCCGACGCCAGCGCCCCACGTCAACTTTGTCAACCCAGGCATAATCTTCTTTTCCACCGCCTGAATCAGCGGTTTAAACAGTAACCGCTCGTCATCCGACAAAGAAGACACGATCTTGTTGTAGTCCAACACCACACTTAAAACACATTGGAAGACGAACTTTATGGATTCGGCCTTCTGAAACACCGAATGAACATGTCCAGGTATCTCATAATTCAGTGCCTCCCAGTACTTTGCTTCGTGGAAAATGTCCAGAATCGTTCTGTAACATAATGATTGTGGCCCCGCGCTGCAGATTTTGATAAACATACCTGTCAATATTACATTCTAAAAGCCCTGGTTTTGTCAAGCTTTTGCACATTAACGTCCTATTCAACCTAGTGTTGACATCCTCACCAATACTATCCACCCATTTGCGATACAAGTGCAAAATCATGTCGTTTATAGAAGCGATGAGCTTGTCGTATTGGCCAAATACCTCACGTGCCACACTGCACGATCTCATCCAGCCGGCATCCTCAAACATCTATCAAAAAGATATATAACACCTTAACTATGCTTAAACCATGCTGTGGTTACTGACCTTTCTTAATATTTCCAGCCTGTTTTTCTTCATGTTAATCATCTGGGCCCGACCCGCAAAGTACGGCATGAGAGCCGGGTATGTTTCCTTTTCCAGCTGAATATCCTGCTTAGCGTCCATGATCTCGTCCTTCAGCATTTTATACACCTAAAAACTTGTTTGTACTAATTTTTCAATTGAGATGTTACAATGTTTACATATAGGGTTTTCTCGTCGAATAACGAGAACAAGGTTTTTCTCTTGGCGTAGTTGTGCAGAGCCGCCAAGCTTTCTATGCCCTCTTCGACGTTGGCGACGTTGTCAAATACGGAATTCGTTAGGTTCTCCACCACCACCTCTATGTCTTTCATGCGTGTTCTAAACCGTAAGATATCGTCGTACCATTCGGCCACTTGGACCTCAAGTATTCTGTACTGTACCTAAAATATCGACTTTTCAATTTCAGAATAACAAATTGTAACATTTCCATATATTTTTTTAATTTTTAAATTTTTTTTATATAAAATTTTTTTTTAAATATGTTATGTTTTTAAATTTTGTTAAATTTATGTAATACTCCATCTAATGGCTATGTAATACTCCAATTTCAACGAATACAGAAATGTTTCCTATTGAATCGTAAGTGTAATTTTTCACATTTTTAACTTTGGCGCTAAATATTGCAATAAAACTTTTTTCTCTAAAATAATTACTTTTCCCATTATTGAGAGAAAAGTGAAAAAAGTGCAGTTTTCAAAATTATTTCGCAATTCAAAACCATGACGTGTAAGTCTTCATTGTAACTTTTTTAATGGCTTACTATATAAGTTAAGATCTTTCATTTCCCTATTTCAAAGGATTTCAAAGTCTAAATCCATAATTTTTTTTCTACTTAACTTAAATAAATAACAAAAAATTCAGGAGTAAATAACAAAAAACTAATTATTCAAAACAGCAAAACACGGAATCTAATTACAAACGCTGGCACTATAAAAAGTAACCTCACGCTATAAAAGTACCCATTATAAACATTCTATATAAAGTATATCTAGGTGACTCAAAAATAATATGAATAAAATAAAACCGCTGTTTAACTGCAATCTTA
The DNA here is from genome assembly GCA_964058915.1 of Tetropium fuscum. Classification (NCBI taxonomy): domain Eukaryota; kingdom Metazoa; phylum Arthropoda; class Insecta; order Coleoptera; family Cerambycidae; genus Tetropium; species Tetropium fuscum. The sequence goes on along the minus strand of CAXKVY010001377.1, from coordinate 38,475 downwards.
GCATAAACTGAATATTGTTGTTAAAAATATCAAACGGTTAAATTACCAGCACTAATTACCTTAGCAATATCACCCAAGTTGTCATTAAACAACTTCTCGATTCCGTCCGCCCATTGCTCAAACTCTATACCCTTAGAACCGCAAAATTGAGGCATGGGAATGACCTCGGTCTCGTCGTACCTGCCAAAAACAACCATCGCCTCACACACCTCGATCATATCCTTGCAACGTTGCACAAACGAGTCGATGTGGTTGAAGATTGGGCCCTTTTCCAACACCCATGCCGGCTTAACACCGTACTCAGTATGACTAGTTGACACCTGCAGATACGTTTACATTAAGCAAACTTACACACTGCTATTATCGTGACGTACCAAAACGTACACCTTAATGTAGTTAATCAAACTGTCGATGCATGTTTGGAACATTCCTATGGCCTTTTTGGTCTCTTTTCGAACAAAAACAACATCCAAGTCTATAAACTTGGTGCACTGCAATATCAACTGGTTGCTCAGTGCCCTACACAGCCCCGTTATCTTCTCCGGTGTGTTGTAATACGGGCTATTCAACCAGATATATCTCATCAAATGCAGGATTTTAGGCAACTGCTTTGGAAAATCTTCCGGCGACTCAGTATTCTCGAGCTCCTCGCACGGCTTTACCAACACACTCAAGTACTCAATATTGGTGTGTGCCTCAGCGATGCTCCTTACAATTTCCTCAGCGAGTGACTGGAATTGACGCACATAAGTTGAGTGTATTGACGTTAAAATATTGCAGATATGTATCAATGCCTTGTTATTCAGCTGGTAACTCAAACCCATCAGATTTTCATCTACAAGAATGGCAAAGTAAACAAATATTTTATAAGTTGTTGGTAATAGAAAGAGGCAGGTAATTCCACTAAATCAAAAACGATATGCCGTAAGTAAAAATGGTAAATTTTTACTTACGGCGATATTTCCAGAATTCATATTCATCTTTAGGGCACAACATATCCTCGGGGGTGTTTTGATCTTGGTCTTGCAAAGCAACACGAATCTGCTTAGTCCAATACACCACTAGCCCCTCGAGCCGTTTAATAAGCTCGCCGTCCCGAATTCCGTCTTCCAGAGATATATGCAGAACCTCAATAGGGGCGTATAACACTGTCAAAGCATATAGCTTATAATGAAGATCGGTAATTCTTGCCAAAAACATCATTAAATTAGTGGAAAACTCATTTTTCACACCTAAATATAAGTTAAGAAACACAATATAAATAAATAACTTAAGCAAAGGTTCGTGAAAGTAACAAAAAGGATACTGTCTGGCCAATTTGTCGATGTGAAAAATAGGGGAGCATATATTTCCTTAATAATATTCAGCATGGACCCATCAATATTATCATCTAGTGTTCCAAAAGTTATAGTGTCATAAAACGTCTCAATCTCAAACTTCTGATTGGGCTCCCGTAGATAATACATAATATCTACTATAGGGACCTGTGGAACTTCTGTATCACATATTAGATCGTCCCCATCAAAATAAACAATAAGCATAAGTTGGCTTTTATCAAAAAACCATTGTTTTATTACAGCTTCGCATTTTTCTGTCCAGTCATCTTCTTGTAAATCATATAAAGTAGTTAAGTCTTTAATATAGGCTACTAAGGTGTTTATTTCTTCTTCAGAATACTGAACGAATTCTACTACATCAACCTCTTCGATCACCTGTGCTTCTGCGGCATTCTCTATTTAAAAAAATTGCAACTGTTTAATCACCAGTTACTATGACAAAGAATAACTAGTTTTCTATTTTATTTTTGAGAACCTTGACATGGGAATTTTAGCTGTATATAATTCAGTTCATTTTAGAAATTTTACCTGTACATACTTAAGTTTACATATTGTATAATATTGCATTTTTTAGTCTGTACATAGAAGATAGAAGCCTCTGGTGAAGATTTTAATGCATGCCTCAAAAATCAAAAATGTAAGTACTTAAACTTATCCTATACTTTTTCTGAGTTGTCAAATATTACTTTAGTTGAAAAAATGTTTAGTGGAATTTGCAGCGAATATAATGGAAATGTGCTTACCGTCTGTTTTTTCCGAAGAAAAAAGAGAATCTTTGTCTTCTCCTTTGTCCCCTTCGACAACTGGCGCCGGTGGGGGAGAAGACATTTTAAAATCTATTTATAAAAGGTTTTTAAAAATAAAATATAAAACAACAGTTTGTTTTAATTAACCATAGCGACCGACTTACATACACATAATACAAACTTTCAAGGAAATGGGAATCCACAATTATTATGGTCCCCATAGTAACTTATTAGGTTGGTAGTTCCAAAGACAACCTTGTAGTTCTAGCAATACATATTTGTAAGTAGTTCATTTTTCAATTAATATTCCTCTATATAGTTTTCTTTTTATATATAAGAATAATACATATATAATAAAAATCACAAGGTGATACACACTATAAACACAGTGGTAGACTAGATACAGAGCAAAAAGTACACTTTATGTCTACGGAAATGTATTTTTACGTTTCTAACCTCACATAATTTCAATAGTTGCATTGACTAGTAGGCAGCAAACAAATGATTTATGATTACATTATTCAGTAGTTCTATCGACTAGTAGGTATCACAGATAAATGAAATTAGACTGCTGCTAACTTTAATCTATCAAGTAGTATTCTACTACAACAGACTAGTAGCATTCATATTTATGTAAATGAAGTAGTGTAAAACTAATTAATTTTTCAGCCGATAGTCTTAAACCAATAATACCGTCTATTCTATTGACTGTCAGTCTTTATAAAACGCATTGGTTTCCAATCTTGCAATTCACTGATGTGATGAAAAGTAATATGGATATTTAGAATGTAGATGTATCGAGATGTAAATTGTCAATAATTATGCAAGAAAACTTTATTGTATTTTATAAATTGATAAAAAAATGTAAAAATACAATACAAAAAAATATTAAATAAAAAGTAAAATTAAGCAGTGGCGGAGGCCACGCCATTCTTTTGTTTAACGAAACGCAGCAGTCTGAAAACCGATGAAGGAGTAACGCCTGGTATTCTACTAGCTGCTGCTATCTGTAAAGAAAATGACTATTATTAGTAACACAAGCAAATAAAATATAATGTTACATTTTGTGGTTGAACAGCTAACAGTTTTTCCCTTTCTTCGAAGCTTAAACTAAGAGATTCCGAATTATAGTCCAAGTCCTTTGGGATAATTAAGGATTCATCTCTTCTGACCTCACGTACTTCTTCGACCTGATCCGCAGCTGCCGCTTCATACAAGGCCTCAATATGCAGTCTATTTTCCAATGATGCGTCATGGGTTAATGGTATCAGTTCTGGCGCAGCTTGGGCCAACATGGAAATGCTGATTTTTTCGTTTTTTAAGTCAAGCATGTCAAAGGCACTGAAAAGAGCAATCAGTATTAAACAATCAACCGATGTTTATAACAAACCTTCTTTGTAAATGACTTTTAGAAGCCACTAATCCTATCTGCGTTCTCCAATGGTTAACGGATTTGCTTATGCTCTTTAGCAAAGCCACCCCATCCCTAAGTTTCCGTTCCACTTCAACAGACTTATTATAACGTTCCTTAGAGACACAACCCACTGCATAACCTTTTGCAGTCAACCTTTGATCAGCGTTGTCTGGTCGTAAAGTCAACCGGAACTCAGCTCTGCTTGTAAACATCCTATAAGGCTCGGTAGTGCCAAGGGTTGTTAAATCGTCTATCATGACGCCAATATACCCCTCCGTCCTGCTGATGATCAATGGAGGACTATTTAATGCCTTAAAATTATAAACAAATACATGTTACATTCTTGTTTTTTTTTTAAACCTCACCTTAGCAGCTGCATTGATTCCTGCCAAGATGCCCTGTGATGCTGCCTCCTCATACCCAGTGGTACCGTTAATTTGCCCCGCTAAAAACAGACCTCCAACTCGCTTAACTTCTAGTGTTGGTTGCAACTCTCTGGGATCAACAAAATCGTACTCAACCCCGTATCCTGGGCGTGCTAGTTCTGCACGTTCTAAGCCGGGTATGCTCCTGATAAGCTGCCACTGAAATTCCTCTGGTAACGTACAGGATAAACCGTTGGGGTAGATTATATCGCTAGTTAGGCCTTCAGGTTCCAGCCAGACTTGATGCACTCTACCAGGAAAACGTAGGATTTTGGATTCTATACTAGGGCAGTATCGAGGACCAGTAATTTCTTCAGTAACGTGACGGTTTACGTGGAGGTTGTCTTTGATAATCTTTTCGATCTCTGGTGAGGTTTTCGTTAGGTAACAGTTCAGCTGATCTTTAGGCTAAAATAAAAAATGTCGGCCAAAAACATATTTAACTATAAATTTCTTGTAAGCATAGTGTTTAACATTGCTTTTATTGGATAATTAAGAATTAAAATACCTACATACATTTATCCAAACTTTGTCATTCATGAAGGAGAAAGGCAAAGGAGGCATGTCTCCTTTCTGAACGCCACAAGCGGCATAATTTATCGAATCTGCTTTCAGTCTTGGTGGTGTACCAGTCTTCAGTCTACCCATTTTTAAGTTTAATGATTCTAATGTATTAGCCAGGCCTGTAAAAAATCATAAATAAATTAGCTGGAGGCACATAAATAGCTACTATATAAAAAGTAAAAAAAAAACGGCTGCATATACTCGTAGGAAAGAAACCTACAAAATGATAGACAAATTTAATAACATGATTCCGGTCATACCTAATAGCTCCAAATGTAAAATCAATACGTACCTATAGATGGTTCATCTCCTATTCTACCAGCAGGACGTATTTCTAAACCGATATTTATCTGCCCTTTTAAAAAAGTCCCGGTAGCTATTACAACACTTTTGGCCGTTACTCTTTTACCGTCATCTGGAAAATATTGGCAATAATTAAATTAAACAACAGTTTCTTTTCACTTACTTAAAATTATTCCCTTGCAATCTATACAGTTCTGGTTATTAGCATTAACGGTAGGATTGTCTATAATTAAATCTTCCACAGGCGCCACTAAAATGTCCAAGTTAGGCGTGTTCCTAAACAGTTCCTTTTGTATATGGTGCTTGTATAAGTCTCTGTCGATTTGGGCTCGATATCCCCACACTGCAGGCCCTTTTCTCGTGTTTAGAACCTACCATAACAAATAACACATTATTTATGAGTTACATGATGCAACATATCTATATATTAACTATAATCATTTTTATTTTCAATAAAACAATAATTCCAATATTAAATTGCAACCAAAATACATTTCATAAAAAACATAACGTGATCATCTGAAACTTGTTACCTTATACTGGATCCCAGACAAATCACATATTCGTCCACAAACTCCATCCAATGCATCAATCTCTCGCATCAAGTGCCCCTTTCCTACACCACCAAATGAAGGATTGCAAGACATTTCCCCTGTATACAAATTAGTAGATGTTACAACAAGAAGGCATTACATTCCACACACACACACACTAACCTACTGTTTCTTTCTTATGGGTTACAAGTAGGGTTTGCGCCCCCATCCTAGCTGCAGCAGCACAGGCCTCACTCCCTGCATGGCCACCACCGACGACAATGACATCGTAATTCTTCTTAAAACAAAAGTTTCGTACCGAACTATTTCTTCGTATCGTATTTATATTATTTTGTAAATTTCGCAACATGTTTGGCTATCATGTGTATCCGATTGCTAAGATTGCATGCATAGACAATGATTACATGAGCTGTACACTGCAACTGCACATGAACTGAAATCAGCCACAAGCCACGATCCAAGACCTATAAACACACTAGATTAATCTGGGATTATTGTGTGCTATAAATTAGGACATCTTAGCGAAGACACAATAGAAGGATAAATATCGTTTCTTGGACCAAGACCATTTCTGCTTGAGTTATTTTTATGACTTTTTCCCTGTTTATTTTAATCTTGGTTTTTTGTTTGTACCACAAAACATCTATATATTGACCATATTAGTTAGGTTAGGAAAATCCGGGCGCGAAATGTGAAATGGGTTCTAAATTAAACACACTTCACCAAATTTGACTGCCATGTATTTCTTATGGGAGATTCAAAAGAGTGATTTTCAGAAGGGAATTTATTGTTATTTAAACCTATTATACGTCAAACTTTAAACATATTTCTCTACAATTCAAGCCCATATTGTTTTTTTAGAACTATGAGTTAAATATAAAATGGTTTTAAATTAAAATGTCCGTAGGTAAAATGTTTTCCGTAAGTCTGTCTAGGAGGATCTTTTCCGTAGGAGTTTTACTCTACCACAGTATACTTATTATACTACTTATATATTATATAACAAGATTATCCTGCAGGGTAAAGTAGTTTTAGGAACTCTACAAGTTTTTACCATAGAATAGAAATAGATATTATCTATATCTATTTCTGCTCTCAATTCTCGCAATAGCGTAGCGATGATCGGGACTTTACGGAAAATCATGGAAAAGAAACCGTAACACATATGTGAAGAACACTTATGTCACACTTATTGTGCTTTCTTTTCTGTCTAAGGTTATGTTATATGTGTGGTTATGTTAAAATGTTTACGTTAATGTTTATAAACAAACCAAAATAGAATATATCAACTATACAATTATAATAATTGTGTACCATGGAGAAAGGTATTACTCTGAAAGAAGAACCTGAAAACAGAAAAGAAGTAGATAATTTGAATCATGTTTCAAGTAATTTAAATGCAAGCGACATAGATGAAGAGACAAATGTTAAGCTTAGGGGAGATGCAATCGGCGACACACTTTATAGCCAGTCGTTCGTGCTTAAAACGCTACTGCAGTTCTCCGATTTGCAGTGGAGCGAAGAAGTCGAAGAGGACTTGTGTTTTCTGTGGGACATGACTGTAGAAAAAGATGTTTGTCAGTATTTGTTTGAAATATCGTATCCATCTTTAGCTTGTACTGCATTGTTAAAGTATACGGAGAATAGGTTTGTCGAGATTGTAATAGGCATCCTAGCAAATATTTTATGCGTGGATTGCAGGAAAACTATAACAGTAGAAGAGATTAGTATTGTTTTAAAGGAATTAGACACTGACGATCACTTAATTTTGTTACAACTAGCTAGGTTTATAAGCGCCATAGCTTATATGTTTAAAGAGTTACCTTTCATTACTATGGAGGTGCTGAATAAGATTGAATTTATACTTTATAATTCCACAAATGATGAGTTGTTATTAAAGACGTTAGAAGCTGTGGCTAAGTTATCTACTAATTATAAACTTGATAGGGGTCTTATAAATATTAGGATAATCAATTCAAGTTTAACAGCTTATAGGTCTATAATAGGCACCGACGAATTTGAATTAGACAGTACAGATAGGCGGCTATCATGTAGATATATGCTAGAGATTGTCAGCAATATCTGTGCTTATATTGATAAATTTGATGACAAAGACCTGTTATGTCAGTTTAGGAACTGTTTGAATATATTTATTAACGAAGCTGTAAAAATACTTGATTATTTCAGCCATGACGAGAATCTATTACCCGTTACTGACGAGTTTGTATTTTATATGTCCGTTTTCAGGTTTGTCTTGGAGATTTTAAATGTTGGTTATTTATCAGAATTATTTCTACCGCTTTCAAATATACTATACAAAATATTTGAGTTTAAAGATGAGGTTACTGAATTGTTCGAGTCCTGTATAGAATTGGAGTGTTTTTTATTCTTCCGCAGTAACCCAAAATATGTCTATCAAGATTTGAAACGCATGCCAAAAAGTAGAGTTAAAAGAATTTTATATATAGTCAATGAAAATAAACACAAATTTGATTTCAATCTAGATCTGCAGCACTTAATAGACAGGTTTAAATAATTTAGAAGCAGAATCCCTTTATTTACATTTAACCACTTATTATTTAGATGTACCTATTAATTAAATGTGAAATTGTAAATATTGTTTGATATTAAGTTTAATTTTAAATAAAAAAAATATATACTTAAACTAGTAAATTTTAGTAACATTATTAGACAAATTTAAATAACTTAGAAGCAGAATCGCTTCAGAATTATCTCTCACAAATAATTTTACAGCTGAAGAGTAATTAATGTATTTTGTGTAGTCTAAGCTGCAGGGAAGATCCTATATTTATATTTGTAGATTACATCTGTTCCCTGATGTGATCGAATGGCCTAAAGATGATCCATGGATCAGATAAGATCAATCCAACGAAGTCAAAGTTTATGCAGCATGCAAACGGCATTTTTTATTTTATATATTTCCTAGTTTATCTAATTCTTGTAACGTGTTCAGTTATTGAGGGCACCAATAGTGTCTGTATAGATCGAGAGAACTAAATGGAAATGGTTGTAATCTGTCTACGTCTACAATAATATTTTATAAACAAAGCTAGAATTTATAAACCTCCTGATTTTCCAATTTTGTAAACTGCGCGCTTGCGTCGTCGGCATCCAAGTAAACTGTCAAAACTGACTGGGTCGATTTTAATGGCGGTTGGTTAGTGAATGTGGGTAATAAACTAAAATGTGATTAGAGAAGTGAGGTAAAAATCAGGTGAAAATTGTATGTAATAAATGCAATATATTGAAATTGTGTTGCAAGTGGTGTACGAATCGCTGTTTCCGATGTGGAAGCAGTTACAGATGGGACTGCGGGCATTTTTGCTAATAGCATCGAGAGTTTGGACATGCTTGTGTTATACGCTGAAAAAGCAAACTCGGGCTGTAAGTATACAAATATTTGATACCGGGGAATATTACATAAATAACGGCCCAAATGAGCGAGGGGATTTTGATTAAATGAACGATGTTTTGACTGGCTGACATTTACTGCAACAGCACCAATGGGAATGCTGTATACAAATTGTAAATAAACTTTATATTACGATTACTTATTTTGTTATAACTATTAAAGCCTCTAGTCAAAGATGCTACTCCAACAATTTTGGCAAACCTACTTTGGCACTGCTCCAGAATTGTTGGTTATGATTATTTACATTTTGGTCTAATACAATTTTGATTTACAGATCATACAGCACCAATCTGTTAAATATGATTTATTTCCATTATCTCCCTTATCAAGACATAGGCTAAGTAAGTATCATTATATTGATTATATTAACAACTCATATCAACAAAATTATGGCTTTAAATTAATACCCCTGACGTAATATTCATGAGCATATATTTGCCAATTTTTCAAAGAAATTTCCATTTGGGATTTGCCAAAAAATATGTAATATTCATATGAAACATTTGTCTAGTTTTAGATGTGTTAACTATGATTTCTAAAACTTCTATTTTTATACAAAAGAAGCTAATAAACATAATGTTTCATTAATTAATATAAGATAAGAATTGGCATAATTATACTCAGTGGATAAATTGAACGATAATTTATTGCCGTAAACAATATTTAATCCAAATTCATATTATAATTTAGTACCTACTTAGTTTGCATAATAGTCTGAAGTTGAATGCTGTCTTTAGTTTACATATATCTGCCATTGAGATGAAATTGTCAGTAAAATGTTGTCGTTCACTTACAGGTATAGTTAAACGAAAAGTGCTAGTCCTTGATCTGGACGAGACTTTGATACACTCACACCACGACGGTGTGGTTAGGCAAACAGTGCGGCCTGGGACGCCACCAGACTTTGTACTTAAGGTGATCATAGACAGGCATCCTGTGAGGTTTTTCGTCCACAAGAGGCCACATGTTGACTTTTTTCTGGATATAGTGAGTACAATATTCTGGCAGTCGCCGAAAACCACAATAGTTGCCTTATGAAGCTCAAGTTTTATATTTGTTTCGGTCTCCAGGTGATAGCTCAACCTATGATTGAAAATGTTTACTGTTTATAGGTATCTCAGTGGTACGAGCTGGTAGTTTTTACGGCCAGCATGGAGATATACGGCGCCGCGGTGGCTGATAAGCTCGACGCGGGACGGGGTATCCTCCAGAGGAGGTTTTACAGACAGCACTGTACTCCAGACCTCGGGTCTTACACCAAGGATCTGAGTGCCATTTGCAATGATCTCTCCAGCGTTTTTATTCTGGACAACAGTCCCGGCGCGTACCGAGCCTATCCAGGTAAGATTCAATGTGCAGTGTACTGTTGAACGTTAACAGTGAGTATTTTCCAGACAATGCAATACCGATAAAATCTTGGTTCTCGGACCCTACAGATGTAGCGTTGCTCAACTTGCTCCCAGTACTAGACGCGCTGCGTTTCACGGCAGACGTGCGGTCTGTGCTGTCGAGGAACTTGCACCTCCACAGGCTCTGGTAGAGAGGTGAGTTTTAGCGATCCGTATTACTATTCAGGCCTTGTTATTTCAGCCGTAACAGAAGCGATTTAACGGTGAACATCGGTCTCTCGAAAATAGCGAGAAACGAGGCGACAGTCGATTTTAAACTAGTCGACCAAGTTGAAAATTGCGTTGACAATATCGTGACGCAGGTACAAGAACTCGAAACCCCCACTAAAGAGAGCACTAAAAGTTTCAAATCACGCATACCTCAGAGAACATGTACTTAAAATAGACGTAATTACTTTCAAATTTCGCTAAACACGTAAAATGAATAAGTTGGGATATATACTGGACAGTTGGGTAGAACTTGGTGTAACATTTTTAGATTTCTTTTTTAATGTGTATTGTGGTATTCTCAACTAAGGAGAAATATAGATAATAAAATTTATCATATCTGTTCTTTTTTCAAACAAAAAACTTTGTTATTTGTAAAGGTTTACTGTATTTCGATCGTAAATTTCACTGAAAAATCGTCCAATTCAGATTCTGTACAGGCAATGTAGTGAGTTTTTCTGTTAGAATAGCAGATTCTAAAAGTACTTTTTCACTTTAATGCTATAAATGTGCGAGTAACTGTTTTTTTATTATGTATACATTTATTGTTCAAATTATCTGTACATAATTTAACAATAAAATGTTTTTGCAAAATACACCTTATTCTTTGTGATGTTTCTTTTATGATTCACCATACTTATTTCACATGTTATTTGGTACAGCTTTCATTCTTTACAAACATGCAAATATTACAGCTGAATAACGCTGTTTAAAAAAACAAACTCAAAGCTACAAGATTCCTGGCAAATAGCAACTGATTATTGATTAGCCATTAAATATACCCTGGAATTGGTATATTCACGAGCGTTATTCACGAACTTGCCTAAGCAAGTTTATACTTTCTATAGTTTATTGGTATATTTGAATTTGCGGATCTAAAGCTATTAATAAAAACTAAATTATATTTACACTGAGCAGCAAGTTTAATGGCATGTCGCCAAGAGGTGTGATTCGTTTAATTTCATACTGGCTCAACACTGACACATTTATTTCATCAGACTTCATAGGTTTTATGATTTTTTCACGGTGGTCAAGATAAAAATAAACTGCTTGGGCACCCCCTGATTGACCAACAAATTTCATCGAATAATTTTTCAACCATTGTTTAAATGCAATTTCATTTAAGTGGATCAATGTTTATAATAGGCCCATATAAAATTGGATGGCAGTTTTTTTTAAAGAAACTATTAAAACAAATACTAGTTCTTAATATTTACCATTGGGGCTCCTAATTATAATTATTATACTGATTGAGCAGCAAATATGAAATATGGTACGTTTGAACTACTTGTGCATAATTTCTAACTAATTATTACTGGCCGTTTTAAAAGTTTTTCAGAGACACCGCAAGTAAGTCTTTTGACCTCAACTTGTGGAAAGAATTTTCCTTAAAAAAAACATCCATCAAAATCGTTCATTATTAAAATGTATTTGTCCACCCAATAGCCTTACTTTTTGGTGGGATTCATTAGTTTCCCAACCGATCATAATTTTCGGCAATGGCATTGTATTAGTTATTATCGTATATACTTATATAAAACAAAAGCCTAACTAGTAATGATATCGTTAAATGCAGGTATTCAGGTGTAGGGATCACACTTGGGTCTATGTTCCATCTTCCAATCATCGGCAAGAAGTTTTTTTATACATACTCAAATTCTAACTATTGCAGATTGTTTATTTTTTTAGTTTTACTGTTCTTTATTTTGTTCAAATATTGTTTGAATTTTATTTATTTTATTGTATAGATTCTCGCAACAGAGTTGCTCCTCAAAAATAGACACAATGTGTTTGGAACCACTAAAAAATTATTTTAACTCATTTGTTATTTATTTAGAAAATTAGTAGGAACATAAATAGAGCAATTAAACTTATTTTGTTATATACATATTGTTCTATATTCTCAATGAGTTAGTTGCTTCATTTTGAGGGGCACAATTTATTTAATAAGTAAAATGTACGCAGTTTACAAAACCAAAGACTCGGTTATTTCGTAGTTATATAAAAGTTAATTTTGTGGAAAATGTGTATAATAGAAAAATAACATCATATTTTTATAAGAATAAGTTTTTATTTAAAATACGTTCCTTTTAGCGAGTTATGTTTTTAGTTTTGTCTCATTTCATAAGCTCTGTAACACAACGATAGTTAATGTGATAATTTTCATGATTAGTATTGCTGTCGCAAAATGAATCAAGAGTTGATTAGACAATTAATCTCTATTTCTGTGTTACATGGCTTTTGTTGTCTTAAATTTTATGACTGTCAGGTGCCGTTAGATTACATTATAGTAAAATGTACGATTCTAGACTAAGTATTTTGTAATATGTAGATTAATAAAGATTTTCTGCATCAGAAAATTTAGTTGTGCATTCATATACCGAGTAATTTTTCAACGGTTACTGGGTATATGAGTGATAAACAATACATGTGTACATATAAGTAAGTATAGATAATATATGCATTTCATAGGAAAATATTGTTAGGCCCCGATCTGTTGTACTTAATTTGTGCTTGTATAAATGTTGTCATTTTCGCTTTCGTTAGTTTTAAAATTATTTTACTTGCCCTAAAGCACAAATTGTAACTTATTTCTGTGTAAATGTCTATACAAAATAAAACCAAGCCTTTACTCGATACTTCACACAAATATACAGAATAGACGATTGTGATATTGACATAATAATTTTGGCAAATTTTTTAACATTTTATTATTATCATTATTATACGAACAAATCCATTACTCATTACTTGCATAAGTTTATTTATATAACCACCCGTTTTAGATTGTTTTAATTGTGTTAAATGTCTGTAAGGGTAACTAACAGGTTTAGAAAATTGTATTTGTAAATAAGACCCTGTAGAATAATAGTTTCATGTTGATTTACGCATGGTTTCACCAGTTATGGTGAATCTCGGAAATGAAAAGAAGTACCTTATTGATCTTTTACAATGAAAATGTAAATCAGTTCATTAGAATTAAATTTAATTAGAAAAACATTGTCTTTTGTATTTCCCCTTTTCTCTCAAATAATTTCACAAAGTTGTATGATAAATTTTTGCTCTTCAGAAAATGTGTCTTTTTACTGATTCAATGCCTCGCTTTTTTTTAACAAATTCACTGCAAAAATGCGTAGCAAATGTCAAAGCAGGAGTTAAAAATAATCTAGTATTTATAGGATAATAGACAGTAGTAGAATATACTGCTAATGACCAGGAAACACCTACAAAGTGCAATAAACCCCAGAGAAACTACTAATAAAATGAGTTGATAATTACGTGGCAACAAATTATCTGGACAGTCATCGACCTTGTAACGTCACAATCTATAAATATTCTTGGGAAACTAACTGGTCCTCCTTGGGGCTTCTTATGCCATGTACACGTATCTTTATTATCTGTCAGTCGTGGGGACCCTGTGACAAAAGTAATTGTATTTTAGGGCAAGGGAAATGCAATTTTGCCATCTACATCTATCTGAGAGGCTTTAACACTAGGCAAAGCATACGCTTAACAGTGGCAATCCGATGATGAACCACAACCACATAAGAAAGACCCTGTACTTTTGTGCCACAATTGTCTCTGGCCACAACCTACTCTACTGGCTGTGGATGAACAAAAATATCCGCTTATTCGCAGTTACCTCGCTAGGGGTCGGATTGTTGGGTTGCCGCCATAGAAATACGTATGTATAATCTCTGTGGTTGCCGTGGTCAACTGTTTATCTATGGTAGTCAAGTGCTCAGTTAGTTTAAAGCCTTTGGCTATAAACTGTGGTTACGCGTAGTGTTGCCAGCTGCCCGGTAATTATCAGAACCTACGATAATATCGCGTTAAATCTTATAATGATATTTTACGGTAATTTTTAAATTATCGAATAAACAAATTTATTTCAAATAACAAAATGTAAACTTATACGAGTGTACAAAAATATCTACTTAACCTAATGATTAACTAAAAAGTAATAGTTGTTGATCAATATGCAGCTGATGAATCAGAATAAGTTCCTGTACTGAATGAAAAGTGTCTAAAAATTAAAGAGCTATCGAAAAAAAATTTTTAAGTGCGAGAATAAAGTGCGCGCTTATACAGGGCTTTCATTGAAAACGTGAAAACATTGAAAAACCTCAGGCACGCCTGTGAATTGACCATGAAATCTATGAATTGGCATTTCATAGGGACCTTTATTTAGTTAATTACATGATTACTTCTTACATACCAACTTAAGAATTTGATTCACTAATAAACTGATCATTGTGGGTTTCGGGATTTAATGAAAGCCCCGTACATGACGTCACGTATCCTTCCTTAATGACGTTACAGAGCCTATGACCTTGAACAGTTGAACATGATGCAATCAATGGTTGGGATTTCGTGGAGTGAGAGACAAATAGATGCATTTATTTTATTAAGTATAAATAATTAAAAAGCTACATAAAATTTGAGAACCAAAAATAAGTGCATGCACTAGCTATTATTATAGTGATGATTATAATATAAGTTTTTTGTCCCAAAATTTTCTTATAAGCCTGTTCTGTGCGCTTGCAATGAAAATAATGTTATTATATAATAGCTTTTTGATTATTTATACTTAACCAGAATAAATGCATCTATTTGCCTCTCACTCTACAAAATCCTAGCCTTTAGGTATCATTCACATAGAGCAACGCAGAATGAGTGTAAGAATTTAACATAAAACTTAGAAGTTCACCATACGGGTTTTCCATTCTTTGTTCAGGATGAATTAACACAACATGTTGCACTTTATTACTAAACAATTTTATGTGGAGATTTTATTTGGGCACCTAGGCATAGAAAACCCAGAAAACCTTTCGGCTCCTAATCATTTTTAAAGAATAGCTTGCTCTTATAAATACAGGGCTTTCATTTAATGTCGAAACCCACGTGATATAATTTTTTATGTCACGAGGTTTTACATTGTAAAACCTCAGGCACGCATGTGAATTGACCATAAAATCTATGAATTGACATTTCATAGGGACTTTTATTTAGTTATTTACTAACTAAACTTAACTTCTTAAATGCCAACTTACAAAAATTGATTCACTAATAAACTGATCGCATGGGTGTCAGGATTAAATGAAAGCCTGGTATAAATAGTTACTCCAAGAACTGAACTGTACACTACTGTGACATGTACCTAATATCTCGTTAATTAGAATAAATTAGAATAAAAACTAGTGGCAAAAGTACTAGTTCAAAGAATACCCATCTTAAAATATTTTAAAAAAAAATTAATTAAGAAAGAAAACATACTATGGATTATGTGGGTGAATGAACTACTCATAAAACAAAACAAAAATATAATTGCCATTTTCTACATTTCAATACAATAGTACATTCATATTTATTTTATAATAAATTCATGCAATAAACACAAGACGCTGACAAAACAAGAAAATATTTACAGTGATAATTAGTTTGTAATAAAAAATATACAAACTGCTTTTTCTCTATTTTAGGCTTGTTCATTATGACTTGTGTTTTATCGATTATTTTTCATAAAATAATGTCTATGTAAAACATTTTCATAATTATGTTATATAATTGATATTTATTTTAACCTTGATCTTATCAATTTTCATAAGTACCTAAACTGTTCAGATATAAACTTTCTTGCTAACAAAATTATTTGCCCTCAACACATTTCATCAAAAAGTATTGTAACAGATATGTAAAAATAGTAATTTATTCTAAACCAACCTACAATACCTGGCACACAAAATTTTACATGGTATAGTAAGAATCAGAAGGTGGACACAGCGATTTTAACGAATCAGCTCATATTTCGATAGCACTGATTGGTCTAAATCACGCTGTGTGCCAAATGGCCCGTCTTGACAAATTCCTTGCGATTTTTACTATAAGTAAAAGAAACGAACAGGTCATTATTGAGAAAATATATAAATATAAAATACACAGGTTATGTATAAATAAAATGGAATCTTTTTAAAAAAAAATAATTACTCTTTGTCGGTATCATCCTTGTTGCTTTTCTTACTATGACAAGACTCTGTATCACAATCCCTTGTAGAATATCTGAAAATGAAACACGTAGTCAATATATTTATGAAGCAAAATTACTTACATCTCAATAAACTAAATAATGTTTTAATATTGGTCTTCATGTGTTCTGCAAAAGAAAGACGGTGTTGATCATCAAAAAATGCAAACAAAATTTTGTGTTCTAAACGTTTAATCACTGTGTACTATGAAACAAATAAAAAATGCTTTAAAAAAAGATTAATATAACAACGAAAACATATTTACATTATTTCTAAACTAGATTCACTAGTTTTCATCCCATGTTCAGGTTCAGAAGAACCTGAACCAGAATCAACCTCCAACAGCTCCTCTTTTTGTTCCTCGCCATCATGTTCTTCATTGCACACAGCAGAAACGCTTGACATTTGCCAGGCTGGGATGGACGGGGGCACCACGGGGCTATTCGCTACAGAAGGAAATTGTTTTCTAAAACAATCAAGTTATTTCCTCATTTATGTGCTATTCACAATCAACAATTTAATATTTTTCACAGAAGCCCTGCACCAAACAACAAAATAATATTATCAACATGTACCTTCCCAAAAGTAGTCCCTTAACACTTGCAATTTCAGACTTTAAGTTTGTTAGTTGTCTATTTGTGTTGCTATCTCCAGATTGAGATATTTTGTCTACCTCCACTTTAACACTCTGTAGATCCTCCTTCAATTCTTCGACAGATGATTTCATATTCTTATCGAGCTCTACTATTGATTCTTCCACAGACTTTTTCTTCTTTCCAAATAAAAATGGTGCAATATATCTCTGGAAAAGTTTAAAATGTGAACTTTATGAAGTTCCAATGCATATATCTTTTGACTTACTTCATAAAATTTGTGGATAACATAAGCAACAATACTAAATACAGCAATACTATGCATTATATCACGTACTCTATCAAAAAAACTTAATTGTATTGGACCGTAAGGGTTATAAGAGGTAACCATGGTTGAGATTGGAGGTAGCGGCGGTGGAAGTCTGTTTTGTTGCTCGTGTTGTGCATAAGCTCCTGATTTCTCACATGCAAGTTGAATTTCCTGATCCGTTAAGCCTTTACGCTGCAGAAACTTCTGCTTTTGAGACAGAGGAGTATTAACTACATTCGGATTTGCTAGGAACTTGACCGCTGTCTCAACCTAAAACGTAATTATTTAACAGTGTAAAGTAGTCTAAGGCCTTACTCCATATTTACCATGTCATCCCTGACTGGCACAACGTCGGTGGTGGGTAACTCGGTGGTAGCCATTGTAATGTATATGAAGGAATAATTAACTAAGTTTTAAGTGTTGAAATTGTTATCAAAGTCCAATCTAATTTTCATGTCTAAAGGCAAACTTCAACGACAGCTGAACCTGAATACCACCATGACCACTGCTTAAAAAGAAACTGGCAGATCAGAATTAACGAACTCTGTGAGAGATGTCAAAAAATTATAAAAATCATCTTGAAAGAAATGGAATGGGACATTCGAACTACTTCCAGTTCTTCTTCTAGATAGTCTACTGTGATTTTGCAAGTTTACACAACACATGAATCCTGTTACCTGTTATAAAGGCCAGGAGCCAAAACAAAGCAACGTTGACAAAATATAGTTTTGGTCTTACCTAAAATAATTATTTAAAACATCGCAAACCGCCATTAAATTTTAATTTTTTTTATTTACTTTATCCAAGGTCCATGGCTATGGCACATGGTGTGTATGTTCTTTCCATATAAAGTGCTAGTATATAATATAATAGTATATATAACTGATAAACATAATCAAACAATTCGGGAACATGAATATCTGTTTTGTGTACTTACAAATTACAAACAGCAAAGTTGATTTGTTTTAATTTATTGTTAATTTAATTAGGAGGGAATTTAAAATTGCCTCTATAAATTGCAGAATGTGATCTGTCATTTCAGTGTCTGTCAGTGCATGTCAGTGGACGCAAACCTCGAAGGCAAAAATGATCTCTAAGCTTCCGGCGGCCATATTGCAGGTGCGTTAGTAGATATTCTTGCGATTTTCTAGAAAATCTTGCGGATATTCCACAACACTGAATTGTGGTGAAGTTAAATGTGAAGAAAAAGTGACAGTGAATAAATCTAAAAATGGCTCGTTACGGGCAAAGACCTGAGAATGCTTTAAAGCGTGCAAATGGTAAGTCCTTGTATCGCCGGTGCATATGGTGGTTTTCAATTTTCTATTATACATTATTGTTTTTTTTTACAGAATTCATCGAAGTTGGGAAGCCAGCTAGGGCATTGGATACCCTACAGGAAGTATTTCGTAATAAAAAATGGGCGTACAACTGGTCGGAGTCGGTTTTGGAACCCATTATGTTCAAGTATCTGGACTTGTGCGTTGAACTTAAAAAGTCTCACATTGCAAAAGAGGGGCTGTTTCAATACAGAAATATGTTCCAGTCGGTGAATGTGGGCTCGTTGGAGAACGTTATACGAGGGTATTTACGAATGGCGGAAGAAAAAACGGAGAATGCCAGAGAGCAATCCGCCCAAGCTGTTATAGACATTGATGATCTTGACAACTTAGCTACTCCAGAAAGTATACTGCTAAGGTAAGACAGTACCATATGTTAAATATATTGTATGATAATATTGAACCTTTAGTGCTGTTTCTGGAGAAGATGCTCAGGATCGGTCAGACCGAACCATACTTACACCATGGGTAAAGTTCTTATGGGAGTCGTACTGCCAATGCTTAGAGCTGTTGCGTACCAACGCACATGTGGAAAATCTGTACCATGATATAGCGAGGATGGCTTTTCAATTCTGCCTCAAATATAACAGAAAAACTGAGTTTAGGAAGCTGTGCGACAAGTTGCGCAAACATCTTGAGGATATTTGCAAGCTCCCGACTCAAGTAGCAAACGTCTCCATGTCCAAACCTGAGACGCAACAGCTTAATCTTGAAACAAGGCTTCACCAATTAGATTTTGCTATACAAATGGAATTGTGGCAGGTAGGTTCATTTTTTTTGGTTTGTACATCATTTGATTTTAATTTTTGTCTACATAGGAAGCTTATAAAGCGATCGAAGATATTCACAATTTGATGAATCTTTCGAAGAAGATGCCTGTTCCGAAAACTATGGCTAATTATTATCATAAACTTGCCATGGTTTTCTGGAAAGCGGGAAACTATCTTTTCCATGCAGCTGCGTTGTTCAAACTCTTCCAGTTGTCCAAGGAAATGAAGAAGAATATTACGCCAGAGGAACTGCAGAAGTAACACGTATATTAGGCGTTTATATTTTTTGTGTGAACATATATTTATTTTCTTACAGAATGGCGTGTAGAGGGCTTATAGCGACTCTTGCAATACCCTTACCGTCGGCGCATCCTGAATTCGATAGATTCATTGAAACTGATAAATCACCATTAGAAAAAGCGCAGCGATTGGCAGTTTTATTGGGGTTATCCCAACCTCCCACAAGAGCAAGTCTTCTAAAGGATCTGGTGAGTTTTTGTTCCCTATTCGTAAAACATTCCATATTACCTAACTAACAACGTTTGTCATTTTGGTTGTTTTTTATTTAATGCAAGATATTTTTGCCCCATATTACATAACATTGCCGGAATTTTTGAGAATTTTATTGTAAAAGCCGTATAAAAAAAAGTGAAACACGTTTGAGAAATTATTTATTACTTTATTTATTTAATGGAATATCCAAATTACAGTTATTAGAAAAAGAAAGATAGACAGAGAGTTTAATGAATATAGGTATTGTCTTTCTTTCTGTGTTTCCCTGGAGAAATCTTCATCTATCCAGATATCAGTTCCAGATACCAGTTTTTTGCGTTTTCATAATTTCTATTTTCTTATTATATCTTCCAATTCTTCTATGTCTTCTACATCTGCTTCAACTAGGTACAATGTAGTTTAATATTATTACGATTTTAACATGAGTAGTTTTTATATTCTCGTCTTCCTCTACCACTACTTTTATTATCAATTTTTTCTTTCTTATCTTTCCTACTATTTCAATTCTTGTCTCGTTTAATGATAATGCTTGCCTTTTTGAATTTTTACAACAAATATAACAGAAGTGTGATGAATACAAATATAGGATCAGAAAAATATTATAGAAATACACTATTTAATTGCTTTGGAAATGATCAAAACAATTGCTTTAGAATGATCAGGCAAATCGCCATATTATGGGGACGTAGACATATTCAGCTGGTTAATAAAATATATTTCAAGGTACGTGTAAACGTAATAAATTTGGCGAGCCCCCAGCTGCAAAACCTCTACAACTGGCTGGAGGTCGAATTTCACCCTCTACTGCTGTGCAACCGCGTCCACGAGGTTATAAAATCCTTACAAGCCGAGGAGAACTCTGTGTTACAGCAGTATATTCCAGCTTTACAAGACGTTACCCTAGTGCGATTGGTACGTCAGATAGCGCAAGTATATCAGACCATCGAGTTTGCCAGACTGCTGCAACTGGCCGAGTTCACGACGCTGTTCCATTTAGAGCGACTTTTGGTGGACTGCGTGCGTCACAACGACATGCAGATACGCATAGATCACGGCAAGGAGTGCATTCACTTTGGCATGGATCTCAGCGAGAGTCAGCGTGAGGACAAGCCTGAGGGGCCAACGTTGCAAGTCATGCCTAGCGAGCAAGTTAGGAATCAGCTGGTCAACATGTCCACGGTGCTTAACCGGGCAATTTACGTCATCAATCCTAATAAGAAAAAGGTAAGGTATCTATCGAATGAAAATATGGTTTAAATGCTTATTTAAACCATGTTGTTTAAATTTGACAGGTGGAGCGTGAGAAATTGCGGACTGCTATGGTACAAAATTACCATGAGACTAAGGTGCGGGAACACCAAAAGATTCTGCAACGGCACAAGATTATCGAGGACAGGAAAGAGTATATTGAGCGTTTGAATACCGTCCGTGAGGAAGAAGAACAGAAAAGGTAAAAAATGTTTCTCGATATTAGATTATTTTTTTTTTATGAAGCACTTTGCATACTCTGAGCATAAACATTAAAAACTCCCATTTGGTAGATGATTCCAAGGTTTGTTTTTTTCCATTAGGTTGGAAGAAGTGCAGAGGCAACATGTTATGGCAGAGCAGAAACGTTTGGAGCTGGAAAGGGAGGAGAGAGAACGAAAGCGTGCGTTGAACGAAATCCAGCAAATCAAGGATAGGCATCTAAAAGAGAAATTACATCAAATTAGCCAGACTGGGCATGGGCAGAAAATCTTGAAAAAGCTCGACGAAGATGCAAGTAAACTTGACCACTGTCGCCTGTTATCTAATTTTTTGCGATTTTTTTCTAGGACATAAAAAAACTGGATGCGGATCAGATTGCGGCTAAGGAAGCGGAAGAGTTACAAAAGGAACGCAGGGAGCTGCAGGCTAAGTTGAAATCGCAGGAGAAGAAAGTAGACTACTTTGAACGCGCTAAACGTTTAGAAGAAATCCCACTGCTGCAGGCAAGTATACAGGAGCGCCAACTGCTAGACCAGAAATTTTGGGAACAGCAAGAGAGGGAACGCATAGCCGCCGCTATTGAAGAGCGCAAATTAGCCGTAGCAACCCGCGACCGACTCTCCCGCATGAAGCCAGACAAGGAAGAATTCCTGGCGAAACTGAAGAAAGAAAGAAATGTTGTATATGAAGACAAACTGAGGGACTTTGAGAAACTGCTAACCGAAGAAAAGAACAAACGACTGCTTGAACGCAGAGCTAAGCGAAAGGAAGAAAGACGTGTGGCGTATCTTAGAGAAAAGGAAGAGGAGGCGGAGCTTAAGGCTGCAGAGCAAAAGCGTCGAGAGGAAGAGGAACGTCAAAGAGCCGAGGAGGCGGCTCAGAAGGAGCGTGAGGAACGAGAGAGGGTTGAAAACGAGGAGCGGGAAATGAGGCAAGCCGCGAATGAGGATATGCTAAAAAGAACTGCTGCGCGGCAGAAACAGCGCCAGGAGGAAGTGGAAAGGAAATTGCAACAGGAGGAGCGCGACAGTGGCAGGGACAAACCGGAAGAGTCTTGGCGCAGAGGTGAGAAGGAGGGACCAAAAAGGACCGAAGGAGGGCCATCCTGGCGGGGCGGAGAGAGTAAGAATGAGGAGAAGAAATCAGACGTTTGGCGGCCTGGTGAGTATTTAACAAAGCTATTATGTACCTATGCTGCGCCTTCGTAAACTATTGCTGGAAATGTTGCCATGACCGACTCTTTCAGCTCGAATGCGCGGCAGTGCCGAAGATACCCCAGCAAGCGCTGACACCTGGCGGAGAGGCGGCGATGATAAGGAGGATAGGCGCGATGACCGTCGTGAGATTGGCCGAGGCTTCGATAGGGATCAAAGAGACAAATTTGCAGACAGAGAAGGTGGTGGACGGTTCCATGATGATCGAAGAGATGACAAAGATCGTAGGCCCGACGATAGAGATCGCAGGTTAGATAGAAACCGTAGAGATGATAGGGATCGTCCTGATGAAACGCGAGGTGGGGATGAGAGCAGTTCCTGGCGTTCGGTTAGAAAAATGGACGAGGACTCGCAGCCACGGAGGCCGCCACCTGCGAGGGCCCGTAGGGACGGGCCTCCAGAGTCAGCATGGAGGTCTGCAAAAGATGGCGGCAGAAGGGAGGAGCCTCTGAGGAGGGCTGAAGATAAGAAGGCAGCACCGCCGCCTAAGGAGAAACGTGAGTAGTGATTATATTATTTTTTAGTATACGTTCCCAAATGTCTTTTGGTGACTCAGTCCTATTTTATAGAAATATATAAATGCTATTTAAATTTTTCAGCCGTTCGCGAGCAAGCCGCGCAGCCGGAGGGTGAGGATGGGTGGTCTCAGGTCCGCGGCCGTCGTTAATTCCATTAGTAGTAAACGATACGGACTGTTTCTGCCTTATTGTCTCAAACTTCCTGAAAATTAAACAAGTAATTTTTAGTTTTTTTTTTCATTTTATTTACAGGTTTTTACGGAAGATGGTTAAAGTAGTATAGTTATAGTGTTTATTGAAACGAGGTGCCGACCATTACTGTATATTTGCAAACTAATGTCATGTTATAAGTTATTTTAACCAATAAAATCATATAACTATAACCGAACTTTTAATATATTCTCACTTGGAAATTCACACTCTATTTACTCAGAGGCAGTCTTCGATTTCGGCTTTGCGACATAACCTCAAAAAAAATACATTTTTATTTCATCATTTATTAAAAATAAAACTTATCATATGTCAGATAAATAAAGAATGTACATAACTACAGTTGCTGTCAAAAGGCAGTACAATGAGCGTTTCCTTAAACATAACTAAAACTTAATACAACATGATGGCCCCGTTAGTTTTCTCTTCTAAGACCGGTATAACCGTGTCCACTTCTTTTTCGCTATTAGCTATGAAGATTATTATAATATTTACAAATACCGCTACCGCCGCCCCCACAACAAACCTAAAAGAAAGTCAAAGTGAGATAGATTACATTATGATGCAAACAATTTCGTGCTCACCAAAACGAATAGCCCAATTCCGCCATATTCTCGGATGTCCACTCATTGTCTTTGTCTTCTCGGGTAAGCACACTGTACTGAATGTTCATGTAGAACTGAGCCACCCATGAGCTGACTGCGGCCACATCACTTAAAACTGGAACAGAAACGTGCACTGCTAAGTCAATAGATTAGAATACTAACCTAAACAGACACATATGCCCCAAGGTAAGTAAGCTTCAATTTACTCAAAGGAATTTTTTTGAATCTGGAGGCCCGCATGTGCTGTAACTGTGATCATAGTGAGTATATAATGACTGATTTAATCCCGAGACTCAGTCGAGAAACCTTGTGACACAATGGGCTCTTTCATTAGATTCTTAAATCTCAAATCAAATATGTTTATTTGAAAGGATAGATAATCACGTGCAACTTTGTTTCGAATATAAATCTGTTAAATAAAAAAGAAAATTATTTATTATAGGAATTTGAACACTCATTTGACCTTGAGGCTGAGTGACGTCACATAGCCTAGAATTAAGTTGGCAGCATTATTTGTCAGAACTACCAATAGCTACAGCTGTAGTTGTTGACGTTTAGTCAGAGTGTGTTCTCTGGTTTAGTATTGTGGTTATGTTTTGTGCGTTCGTCTACGAATTGTGTTTTGCTCTGCTTTTGTACATTATTCTAAGAAAATGGAGCCAAGATTTTCTAAAGGAAGTGCAGAAAATAAGAAAAGTTGATTTTAGCCTGGTGGACGTTTTACATGTCAAATTTATATTATTTATCAGCTGAAGTCCACAAAGTCAATTTTAACATCAACTGTCAAAAAGCAGGGAATATTGGAATATCTTAGGCTCTATGACGCCAAGGATTATAAACTACCAGGATTGCTTATCGGCCACGTGTTGTTAGACAAGATCTGACGTCAGCGGTTAAGGTCGGCCGGCATCCTTTTGCGCCAACGGTCGATTCCAAATTGATGCTTGGTCAGATAACACTTCTCTAGGCACGATGTTAATGTATAAATGACACACTACACAAACGCCGGGAAATACACCGGTGGGGCAATGATCCTACGCCGTACGTATCCGCTGACGTCAAAAGCCTGGTGGGAGCCTACGAGATTTGTCTAACGTTACGCTTATGGGGGGGATAAGCAATCCTGTTTAGTCTATAATCGTTGCTATGACGCCACTAAGGATGCGTGACGTCACGTATAAGTGCTCACTCTTTCCGCATCTTTGAAAATTTCTTTTTGTCCAACCCGCACAAATTTTGCGCTTTCCCATGCCTGCGTAGAAAGCGGAAAATCGCCTATTGCAAACAACGACATGCAATATACTTGAGCCTCGTGTAGCCGAGCGTGAAAGTGTATTTTCCGACCTAGTGCTCGACAAAAAATAGTGTGTGTGACACGTGCGGACGGTGATTGCGACTGAGCGTCTTCCGCGAGCCGATGGCACCTCGTCCTGTCGGAAGCTCTCGGTGCCATCGGCTCGCGCGGCGCTCACGAGTCGCGATCGCCGTCTTTCCGCACTTCTATCTCGCACAAAATTGACGCTTTCCCATGCCTGCGGAGAATGCGGAAAGTCGCCCATGTCAAACAACCGTTCGATTTTTGTAAGCACTAGTGTGGAAAATAGACTCGCGCACGGGTACACAAAGTTTCCGCACGCTTCAAGTATACTTCCGCACGCTTCATGTATACTGCGGAAGCACCAGCTTCCGCAGGAATCGGTGCCAACGGCTTGCGCGCGGGGCTCAGTCGTCTTTCCGCACTTGTTACACAAATATATATTTAGATAGAAATCGTGGTAAAAAAAATTTAAAAAATACGCCGGGATTCTTCTATAAAACACCATCACATAAAGCAATAAAAAAAATCAGGGAAAAGTCTCATTCTTGTAACGTAATAACCTAAATATATTCGTGGGAAACCAACTGGTCCTCCTGGGCAGACCTTATGCCATGTACACGTATTTTTGTTATTTAGTCAGTTGTTAGCACGTGACAAAAGTAATTGACCAAACTGGTCCTCCTTGGCAGACCTTATGCCATGTACACGTATTTTAAAGTATGTGATTAGATAAAAGTAAAGAAAATAAGAAGCTGCGGTAATCGCAGCTCACTCACATCGTAGAATACTCACAGGCTAAGAAGTTCCACAAATACAACCCTCCTATGTTTGTTAAACACCTTGACGTGGTGGTGGCAGTGTTAATAGCGGCAAAAACGGCACTAAATACAGAGAATAGTAATCCTACGCAAACTGTCACTACCGTTGCTAACCATAATCCATAAGATAGAAATTCTGGTTCATATTTTGTCAAGCGGATAACTGAAAAGAAAAAAAAGTTACAGGGGCATATTATTATTTATATTTTCGTTTATAGCCACATTTGTAATTCAGGAATAATTATTGTTTACTTGCGATTCTACCACAAATTATTTAACAAAACAAAATCGAATGCAACTGGAGTAGAAATAGAAAAGAAAATAAACAGACGCCAAAAACCAACAACACCTAGAGGGGTTATTGCAAAAACTCGCAATAACTGTTTCTTTTAAGGTTATGGTACCCGCGCCAGCAGGTACATCGCCTGGACAGAGAACACTAATGTTCTTTGGCCAGGACTCGTCAGGCGGTGGGACTCGGGAGGATGGTTAAGATAAAATTTCTGCCTTGTCTTTTGTTGTCTTGGTTTCGCGCCATTCGCTTGATAACTAACCCTACTTTGTTGTAACCCTCCATCGAGGACATAAAGCCCGGTTTACACAATCACGCAGAGATCATATACTGTATCCAACGAGAGAATGGACTTGCACTCGAGCGAAAATTCGTCTGTTTTGGTCAGATCTCCGCCCCTTAGAATATTAGTTCAACGCCCTCAACGTCTTAATTGGCTCAGCAGGTAGCCAGGGCCGGCGCCTGGGTCCGATACCTACCTGGTACCTAATTATATAAAGTACCTACTACTGCCTACCTATTCACAGTTTGTATTTGTAGTCTCGCAAGTACGGTTTTTTCACCTACTTACGAATTTATTTCATCGAATGACGGTCCTACGTAGCTCGTTACAGAGCCACTCCTCTTTAATCGCCGATGCGCAAAGCAAGTCCATTCTCTCGTTGGATAGAGTATAGTTGATCACTGACAACCACGGACATTAAGCCCGGTTCACACATACAAAATATTAAAATATAATAATATTATATTATATATTATATGTTAAAGTTAAATGTGCAGTTTGTACAATGTTTTTCGGTTTCAGTTATATTTCTATTTAACGCCATTTTTGACATTACATAAAAAATTAAATACTAATAGAACTTCGTTTTCATTTATTGCTCGCTTCGCTCAGCCTTCAAACATTGTCTTCGAACGGTAAATTACCCTTACCTTGATACTTAATATACTAAAATAGTCCTGGCATAGAAATTGTTTTATGTTTTATTGATTAAAAAGTTAAGTTGCCATTTTGTGAATTTGTAAGCGAAAAAATTCAAATTTGTCACGACTAATGCATCTGGGCTTCCACAACTTATTAATTTGTGTAATAAAATAAACGTGCATATTTAACTCCACAAATCCCCGCCCTCTCAACCGTCATGGGTTTATGACATCTATTACACGCTCGAGATTGGAATAATAAGTGTGTGTGAGTAATTTTTATTATCTTCACGACTTCACGTAACGATTTACATGTGTCGTTTAGTCGTGACATAATAATAGTAGGTACACTTGAAGAATAATGGATTAGAATTTTAGGTAAATGAGAGATATGAGACGTTGCCACTTGATGTTCGTCTTCTCGTGGAACACTTTCATTTTTTAATTGTTTTATTGCGTGAATCGTGAACAACTATCTATTTACTAGGTAGATGTTTCAGATTTCTCAAGAGGTAAATAGGAAATAGGGTAGTGAGCTCTTGTTATAATATAAAATATAAGAAATAAAAAGCAAGGTTATAACCTCGAAAAAAGCGTTCGATCGTTGAAAGAGAAAAAATGTTAAAATCAAAATTCTTTATTTTATTACTGCCTACATTTTTGATTTGAAACTTTTTTTCTTCTCTCAATGGTAAAGTAGGATTTGTAAAAAATCTAAAAATCAACAGCCATTTTTCAATATGGCGGGCGCAGCACGTGTTCGATTTTAGGAGACTTTTAATGGACCTATCTATACAAATAAATAAAATTGGAGTGTCTGTTTGTAATGTCAAATGTTAAAATAACAGCTTTTTACTAAATGCATATGAAAGTAAATACGGTACTTATAAAAAAAATAAAAATGTTTGTCCGTATGTCTGTTAGTATATTAAAAACAGAGTATATTAATTTTAATATACTCTGTGAGTATATTAAACTCTATTAGGTAACTATATAGTTACCTAATAATAATAATAAGTAAGTAAATAATTGGGAAGGAATCTTTAACGTCGTCTTTGGTTTTCTTTCTGCACGAAAATTCGTTCGTAAAGTAGTGAAGTTTTTTTATTTACATTGAAATTAATAAATTTATTATTAGGTTATTTAATTTAGTTAACTACGTAGGTACAACTATATTACTTTGTGGTAGGTAGGTACCTAGTTGTTTTTAAGATAAATATTTCTAAATTAGTTTTTAGTTTTCCAATTTAAAAAGTACTTACAACCTTGCTTAAAAGAAAAGCAAATTATATATTGTTAAATTCGCGGGACAAAATCGCGGGTAACATACAGCTAGTAACAAAAATAAAAGAGCAAGGGTAAAACACTAAAACCTCAAAAAAACGTTCGGTTGAGAGAAAAAAAAATAATATGAAAATTGTTTATTTTATTTTTCCCTACATGTTTTATTTGAAACTCGCTTCTGCAATAGTAGGCAAAGGATTTATAAAAAAAATATGAAAATCAACTGCCATTTTTCAATAAGGCGGGGGTAGCGCGTCTTCGATTTTAGGACTTTTACTTCACCTTATTTAATAATATGGTAACTGCTATATGCTCCACCAAATTTTTTGCTTGTAGGTACCTACTACTTTTTTTATGTCAAAATATCTTTTTTCTACACTGTCAGAAGAAGATTCAGAAAGTCCAAAACAGTTGGAACATTGAATTACAGCTAATTTTTGACATTAAGAAGTATGAAAGAATCATCATATATTATACACCTACCTGCTTAGCCTTTTAAAAATTATAATCATATTACATTCAGCAAATTATACAGGGCCACTTTTGCACAGGCAGCAGAGTGACGTCATTTACCCGTGATATTTATGTGACCCTATACGTCCAAATCACCAATATAATAACGTTGTAACGACGTAAAAATGACGACAATGTCTCATTGTCTCATCGAAATGACGTCATCTAAAGACGTCCTATTCACGTCAATTTAGATAATGTGTATATGACTTGTTTTTATTATTCTTTTCGTCGTATAATTCGTAATTGGGAGCACGAATGAAAATTAGGCTTTAAGTTAATAAATAAGTAGACTCTATAAACTTCCAAATGTATAAACAGTATAGTCAATAAATGGTCTTACAAAATAAATATTCAATTTTCGAAACTAATGGAATATTTTTCTGTTTTTATTCCAATAAATTAAACCACAATACATATTATGCAATTATATACTTTGCATAATATGAGTGCATATTATATAGTGTACTTTTTGCATTACATGAAAGTTCTATATACTATATTTCCGTTTTTTTACATAATAGCCGCATATATGACGTACATTAGACGTTTCCCAGATGACGTCGCTAATAAGTGTAAAAGAAGACGTATAAAACACGTCTTTTCCTGAGGGACAATTGACGGATGACGGGTTAGACTACAAATCAACGTGAATGAGAAATGAGACGTCAAGTGACGTCACTTTGCTGCCTGGGTGTGCCACCCTATATATAAATACTGAATTTATTGTAGTCTTCATAAAAAAATCAACATAAAAGGCTTAAAAACACCCGGTAGAGGTAACTATAGATACCATATGGTTTGTATTTGTACCTAGGTAGGTATATAATAGGTATACTTAATTATAACACTAACAAAAGTAATATAAACATTACGTTAAAAACAGAAATTATAGTATGTAAAGCAAATGCAATCCATACCCAAACCCAGGACAAAAAGTAGGTACCTAACGAGGGTAGAGGTTGAGCCAAACATCGGAAAGAGATACCACGTATGATTGGTAATAAATAAATATTGTAGGTTAACGTTAACGGTTAACGTATAGATAACAATAAATAAGTAGATACCTATTAGAATAGATGCGCACAACTATGAGTTTTTCGTTTGGTTTCTCGCTTACCTGTCGCCTCAAGCGACGACGAGGTTATAAAAAATATTAATCTCTATTATACCTAAGTATAATTTAAATTTACCTACCGTCGACTTCGTACGCTCTCCAGCCGTATGCGACGTTCAACTCCTTGCGGCCGTCGAACAGGCCGAAGTTGATCTTCCCGTTGCTCTCCAGAGGGTTCCTCACCCTCTTCGCCTTGGCGTTGACCCAGTGCTTGGTGCCCAGGCTGGCCACCAAGAGGGCCATCGCGACGCAGGCCCCGAAGAAGGTCACGAAAAGCATTCCTCTCTTGAAGAAATTCATCGCTGGGTCATTTTAACACTATAGATACCTAGGTATAATCTCCTGTCTGATTCACCGCCGGCTAGCTTGAAAATCACCCAACTTGAAATCCTGGACGGTACGCGTCCTTATCTCTCATTAAAGTCACCGTTAATATGGAATTTTGGCCGATTTTCACGTGTCCTCCAGATGATGTCTGTGCTGCCCTACATAATATTTAGAATTGGCTGGCAGAGCATATCCCATTTCTCCCGTCACATTTTATCAAGGATTAAAAACGCATATACACCTTTGGGGTTCAGTTCACAGCACTTTTTATTGTTACACACACATACAGATTTAATATTAGGTAAGTAGGTACTGTTTGCCTTTGATATTTAGGCTAACAGACGACCAACAATCGAGAAAAGTCACGCACCAGTCTCTATTAACGGCTTCTCTTCTACTGCACTTTCTGTGGAAAGGCCAAAGCAGGTATTCGGAGGACAGGGCCGGCCTACAGAAATTATTATATTTGCAAATTAATTAATATATTATGTATATTATAATGACGTATATCGTATATCCGTAAATGTAGTTATATATAGATAATACATAATGATGAGGCCAACGATGTGTCCCCAAGGAAATTTTGCTATCTAGGTATAGATAATTTATTATCACTGGCTTCAACTTTCAACGCGAATGTCATACTTTCTCCGCCATTTTGAGGCGAATGTCAAAAATCATTTCGAGGCATATGTCAAATCTGACGGTTCCACCCAAGCCAAGGTTGGCTGGTTACTGTGCGGCAGTGGGGATGCTCACAGCTCACATTTCTTACACGTCACTCGGGGGAAATTTCCCAGATTTGTAAATGAAAAGTAAGAGAAAACTGTAGTAAAATTGTAGCGTTTGCTGATTATAGGCCGTTTTAGTGATTGTTTGACCCAAATTTTGGACGTTTAGTATTCACTATATCTTGTAAAATTAGAATTGAATTAAACTATTAGTGTTGTGTTACTACAGTACATTGTGTTTCCAAGAACAGTGTGTCCACAGATTTAAGACTCTTTGTAGAATCTTTATATCTCGCTTTATTTTACAGATCAATACACTTTTTTAGTCTCGACACATAATAAAAGCCTCAGATCCATTGAATTAATTCGAGAATCGGAATATGAGTCGATTTCAAACTGCATAAATACTGTAGAAATACTGAATATTACACGCGACTCCCGCTGAAAATTTCCTCCTAGTGACACGTAGCTCGCTGCACTCTTATTGGTCCGAATATATCAGGTTGGGTTCCACCTGCGTTAGAATGTTCATTTATGTTTGAGGTTGTGAATTTTGGTCAATAGAATAGGCAGGCCATGCATATAAGTTTACCTAAAATAAGTAACACGCTAGAAACCGCACAAGCTCAAGCAGACCTATAGGCGACCTGCACATATTGATCACGAACGCCTCCCTCGATGAATCATACAAGTTTCCACTAGACAACAAACTAGTTTGATCTTTGGTGTGGTTATAAACTGTGGTGTGGTGCTGTGCAAAGAAGTGAAAGTGTTGTGTATGAAAACATAAATATTTACAATAATTATTAGTGGAAATGGAGAAATAATATATTTTGGTTTCAAGCAAATTAGTTTCTCACATTTTTTTGCTGGGAACATAGAAAAGGGGAAAAATTGGTTGGTTCCCACTTTTGTTTACGAACACTATAAAAATTTGAGTAATAAAATGCATGTAAAGAGTAAACATGAAATGAAATTACCAGTTTCTCTTCACTTTACTTAACCAAATATCTCGTCTTGTCCTTTCATGAGGTCTGCTAGGAAAAGTGTAAAATTTCACAGTGCCGTCAGTATTTCCGTAATTATTTTTACAGCCCACTATAAAATTGTTTCCAGAGTATGATGAACGTTTATCCATGCATACCTGAGCGGGGACAATTTAATAATTTAAGAGTATAAAATAATTATAACCTACAAAACGTCTATTCTATCAAATTGCAAATTGACTAGCAAGAACTTACTAGTTGGGGGCGCTGGAGTAAAATTCGCAGGTCGCCTATTCGCCATTTTAGTTCCTTCATCACCTTGACATGGACATTTAACATAACTGGCAACAATGTCAAATTTCGACAAAAGCTAGTGCTAATTGAACTACTTTTAATATTTGTCGGTAAATTCCGTCGCACCGTGCATTCACAAAATAATTCTATACTTCGGCAATGATAGTATGAGATAAAATAACCGAAATATAACATTAACATAAAAATCACACCACCATATTATGCAATTTGTAATTATTAGGTATTAAATAGGATATTTAATTTTAAGTTTTATTTTAAATGACGGTCCTGTTTCGTATTCACATTCGTACTTTTCCGTCATTTCCCGTGAAACGTGTTTGAAAAGTTAGTTGTAATTATTTTAGCAGCTAAATATGTTAAATACATATAAATGAGATTTTCCCATAATCACGTTTCGTTTAACGGCCTGTCAAGTCCGTATCTAGGTATACCTATATCTACATATGCGTCACATGGCGTGAAAGTAATTTATAAACCCACAAAACACTTTATTAAACCTTCTGTTGCTTTGTAAATTTCACATTATTTATTTGCTGAGTTTTCTAGACACATGGGATGGGTACATTTGCTAAAACCAAATATAAAACTTTACCTTACACATCTATTATTGGTATGTAAAATATACGTAGGAGAGAGTGGGGTATCGTTGTAAAATGATAGCAAATTACGAGTATTACCTATTTATTTTGCTTTAACTGATTTTATGCCAGTTAAAGCAGTTACCTAGGTACTTACCTAGATAGTTAGTTACCTCCAGTACCTACCTTAATTAAGTAGGTATAGGTATGTGAATGTCTTATAATTATCACATACACCTAGACAATATGAAAGTAAACCTGCTTAGAATAACCTAGTTTTAAATATTATAACCTTGCATAATCCATAATGCAAGTATGCAGTATTATACCAGTCATCTGCCAGTTTGGTGACAGTTTTCCGAAATGTCGGTAAGCTAGAGAACTGATCTATATATACACGAGTTACGTCATTTACAGAAAACTGACATTTGTGAAGTATTTTTACAAATGGTTTTCAAAATATTAGATTAGGTTTTGCTAAAAGTCACTTTACTCACTTTACTGACGTTAAACCCTACAAAATGGTGCTTTACCCGAAATGAAAGTACTCATAACTGACTTACTACCTTAAAGCGTAATAATTATCCTACACGTTAAAACCTAGTAACCACCATAACATTTACCAACAACCACCTAGTTAACATCATGAGGTCGAACTGAGAACTTGCTTTATAGTGGGGCAGTTTGCCTTTACACTGTGTGCATTACTGTATTACTGATGAAGTGATTAGATGTCAGCATGAGATATAAACTGCTGTGCTGTGATATAAATGTGTGTTCGACATTGCCCGCAGTTCGTGATTACCCCTCACTCCCCCACTTTTTTTATAATAGGGTTTTCCTCCGCCAAGATAGACATGATCTCAAGCTCCTCATTCTCTGGAGCTTCGGATCGAAAATATTATGTATTATGTAACAAATGTCGTGTTGTTGAACAAAATTTACGTTAGTTCGTTCTATAATAAAATGTACCTATATAATAGGTACCACCTGCTCTAAGTATATTATATCTCTATAATTGCTGAAATTACTATATATATTTAGTAACGGCTTGAATTATGAGGTATAGGTACTTTCTTGGAAGAGTTCCACCGCGAGAGAAAGTAAGATAATTGGTTTTAATTAGGTAATCTTGGGTCATAAGTAATTATGATTTGCGGTATATGTGTTTATCGCACAGTGTTTTGTGAATAGAAAATTGTTTCTAGCTGTAAATATTGATTTGTATAGGTACCCTAAGTGATATAGTTAGAATTCCGGGACGAGGGACTTTTTTTAAAGGCTGTTTCCTGCACTTTAAGGACCTTTTTTTCGATATCCGATATCTGCAATAGTTTGTGAGATATTTGCAAAAAAAGAAACCCCCCTTTTTCTTACTAAATTGTTTATAACTTTTGTAATTTTTAC
Organism: Tetropium fuscum; assembly: GCA_964058915.1. NCBI lineage: Eukaryota > Metazoa > Arthropoda > Insecta > Coleoptera > Cerambycidae > Tetropium > Tetropium fuscum. The sequence continues at coordinate 3,904 of CAXKVY010001377.1, read as the reverse complement.
CAGCCCCACTTCAAATTTTTCAAAAAGTTTCTAGATGTCATTCTGAATCGATTGCGCCCTAAATCATAATTTTCGGTACCGGCTAATAAAGATTCGTCAAAATGGCACTTGTTGACTAGACCATGGTACCCAAGGCTTATAAACGTAGCATCGGTTATAGGTTGCCTCATGTGGACCTGACCTGCACAATAGTGCTACGTTAGTAGACGACCACGGAATCGTTGTTCTCTGTTCTACAACAATACAATCCTATTAAGCCGTCTTTATCGGGTCGCCAGCGAACGTCACAAACTCCTCATCACCCCCGCATTCTCCTCACCTAAATGCTGCTCACTGAGGTAACCTATGCTACGTTTATAAGCCATGCATGTTACCGACCTTATTTACCGACAACCCATGTCGTCAATATTTGAGGTTAGACCTAGCCTATCATAACAAAAAAGTAAACAAAAATATAACATCATCTTAAACTTTAGTTTATAAACAGTGGCATCGTAGCAAATATTTAAATAAACACATGCAAATAAAAGAATAAATTAGGCTTGCATATTCACTTACGTGTTAAAATTATCAGCATGCGAAATTAGCATGAACATGATAAATCTCCTCAGATAGAGATATATCTTTATTCGCTGCCGAAACCATAAACGAGACCGCCTCGAATAGATCGCAAACATTCACAAGTTTAGCCGTTTCTTGAAAGAGGGTGGCACTTGGTTTAGTGAATATGTCTCCGATTATAATATAGGAATTATGTTTTTAGATTTAGTATATATTTGTGGTCAAAACCAAGGTATTCCATCACAGAAAACTTTTTCTATGGTATTCCATTACAAACATATTCTATTTTTGCACTTACTCCTCTACAATTTACAAAATTGTGCAAACTCCAAAATAATGCGATAATAGAGGTATATTAAGTATGTATCGTACACGTTTTCATGTTTTATAATATTTTTATTAATTTTTACAAATTTTGTCATTTTGTCATTAGTAAAATGGATTACCTATATATGCTAGTATATAATATACTGAAATGTTTTTAGATTTGTTTACAATGTAAATGTATGTTTACCTCTATTGGGTATATCTCTCCAAATAATTATAGGGAATGTCGTTTTAATATACCTATAGATATATATATATATATATATATATATATATATATATATATATATATATATATATATATATATATATATATATATATATATATATATATATATATATATATATATATATATATATATATATATATTTATATTATATATTAATATATATATATATATATATATATATATTTATATATATATATATATATATATATATATATATATATATATATATATATATATATATATATATATATATATATATATATATATATATATATATATATATATATATATATATATATATATATATATATATATATATATATATATATATATATATATATATATATATTTATATATATATATATATATATATATATATATATATATATATATATATATATATATATATATATATATATATACATATTATCATACATTTATTGCTTTGTTTTTTTTCTGCAGCGACTTCGGCAAAAAATTTGCGTCAAATTGGCGGATTCATATATTCATATGAGCTGTCACTGTTACATAAAGTTACTGTAATCTTAGGCATTTTATTTCGTATTTAAGTTAAATAAATTATGACTTATAATTAAGCTTAAAATATCTAATAAATAAAATGGTCCTGTTATTAATTAGTACACGTCAGTCGTCAGTTTAGTACAAGTATATCCCTGGATCCGCGTTCTCCTCCCTTTGCACCATTTTGTGTCCTGGGTCTTTCGATAATAAATATTCGCGAATATAAAGTACACCTATGCTAGCAGCATACAGGAACAGAGGTAGAAACAATATCCTGTAAAGCAATAAATAATTTAAATTGCAGGATTAAATTCGATTGTTTCAACTCACCAATAGGAATAACCCAAGTGCGCCGTCTTATCTGACGTCATTTGTCCCGTCAGCGTGTAGTAAATTCCCACATCGTGAAAGGTGACAATAGGATGCATTATTCCCCATAAACTCATGGCTATTACGGTGCTGCATAAAGCTGCTGCATTATAAATATACAGCCCGAATATGCTGAAATAATCTTGAATAGGATTGGAAACGGTATTCCAAAGGGCTAACGCAGAAGCTCCCGCACCCAATGCTATCGAAATTACCAGGAATATGATCGTTGATATCCACACTCCTGCGTTTATGAATTTTTTATCTAAAGAAAATACAAATGTACATTCTAATACAAATGCGAAGATGGTTAGATTTACCTGTCGTAGTATCTGTGTCAAAGGTAGATAACGATCTACCTTGGTAGGAAAACGCACGCTTAACCGATGGGCAGTTGCTTTCGTCATGTGTGACGTTCGGACCGTTGTTGTATAATTGTCTGAGTAGAGTGTACCTGTCATCGTCATCGATGCCACATAACAAGGCACATACGTTTTCTTTCATCAAGCAAGTCACTAAAAAACAAATACTTCTATTATTGTTATTAACTTTGCTGGAAAGCAGTAGTTTGATGGTCATCATCCTATTCGCCAAGCCAGCTACTAAGCTAACATAGGGTGACCAGTTTTTTTATGACACAATGCTGGACGGCAAGAGGTATAGTAATTAAATACAAATAAGTTTAAATCAGAAGTAAATTTATAACGTTTAATATATTGATATTCAAAAAAATAATATTATAAAGATGAATGTAACAAACGAAAAATAAAAATAAGATATTTTGTTACAAATATTTTTCAGCGCTATGTATTTTTTTTAATATATCTTTATTATCTTTAATTTTTTGTACAAAATCTTCACAGGACTCTGTCATATTTTGTCTGATTATTAACATACATTTAAGTGTCTCAACACTAAGTTGAGACTTCTCCGCAGTCCACAAATTGTTCTTAACGGAAAAAACTCTCTCAATTGGTGCATTAGTACCGAGGAAACATAGCGAAAATTCAACAATATTAAGCAAGTTCGAAAATCGGATATGCTCTTGTTGAAAATAATTAAATACTTCAACCCATGTCAATATCCATCAATATCCATAGATTAGGCTAGATATTTGTTTTATGGTGAGTAACAGATAGAGGTCTCCACTCAGTCTTAAAAGCTGGGCATAGTGCTGGACAGTCATGAATGCTGGACAGTAGCTGGACAGTAGTAGTTTCTAAATGAAGGACAAGGACAACAACAACTAACAAAGATATGATACTGCGCATGTGGGAGGAGCCCATAGGCCAAGGTTTCTACGTCAAGCGGAGCAAATTTCTGCATTATTTGGGTTTGTTTACATTGTATTTTAACGAGATTTCGAGATTTGTGTGTTATTTTTGCGGTTTTAAAGAATTTCTGCTTTGAAAAAATGAGGTATGCAGTCAGTAGAATGTAACACGGACAATGTATTGAAAAGTTTCACACGTGATTTGATGTTATTTCGTTTTCCAACAGACGAAAATTTTCAAAAGACGTGGGTAAGAACGTAATCTAAAATTTGAACTTTTGAATTATTCTGCCCTGAATTGGACACCACAGAGTCACCAGTCAATTTCTAGTTTCTAGCATGGGCGTAGTCAGGTTTTTAGAAAGGGAGGGCCCTTTCTATATATATATATATATATATATATATATATATATATATATATATATATATATATATATATATATATATATATATATATATATATATATATATATATATATATATATATATATATATATATATATATATATATATATATATATATATTATATATATATATATATATATATATATATATATATATATATATATATATATATATATATATATATATATATATATATATATATATATATATATATAT
>CAXKVY010001376.1:0-24238 GCA_964058915.1 Tetropium fuscum | reverse complement strand
ATAAGGTCGCATGCTTGTACTGCAATAAACAAGATTTACACAAATACCATAGTTGAGACATCGTATGCACTTTTCATATCTACTATTACCGTCAGAAGTCGATATCAATATTTGAAACGAAATTGATCCTTGGATAGCAGGTTTGGTATGGAGCGAAGAAAGGGAAATAATATATGAACACACCGTTGAACATTATTTACATACCTATATATCTGGATAGGGCTACCCTATTTATACTATTTATATTTATACCTACCCGCTATTAATACTGTTTTTACATTTCATAATTTCTATGCTCTCAAATGCATCCAACTGTCTATTATTGGTCACATTTCTAACTAATCTTAAATTACTATGATCGTTGACAAAATCATGTTGTGCAACTTATCTGTTCTTCCCGTCTCGTTTGTCCAACATATTTTCGATCACATTCATTACAACTAATTTCGTAAATCCTCGACCTTTCATTTGGAACAGTTTTATCCTTTGGACTGTCTAGGAGTTGCTGTAACTTATCACTTGGCGAATAAATTGCTGTTATACCCACGTTTCTGCAGACCTTACCCAAACCACGAATAAACCGGGGTTCGTACAGGATGGATACATATTTTGAAGTCTATATCATTTTGAAAGGTCGTAGAGTTACGAAGTGTGTCCTTAAATTTACGCTTCCTAATTAGTTTTTCAACTATATCTCTATACTAGGATAACCATTACTCACAGCTATATCATTAATTAATACTTTTTCACTTTCTAACCTCTCATTACTGAGAGGGAAGCGTAGTAACCGATGGACAAGAAAATTAAAACTCGCCATTTTGTGTTGATAGCAGTGGTGTGAGTCACTCAAATTCTAATCTATTTTCACTATTTTTAATTACGGATACATCTAAATATGGAAGTTTTCCATTATTTTCTAGTTCATATGTAAACTGTACAGAAGTGAAACGACTATTTAATTTGGAAATGGAAATATCTCAGCCAAATCCTATGAAAATACTCGAATACTTCTTCTGCTTCAGTTTCAAATCGACTCATGAAGACACCAGCAATGAAAGGCGACAAATAGTTACCCATTGCGGTTCCGTCATATTTCCGTTGTTTAATTCGAGTAAATCCCCAAGATAGTCCAAGGTCAGTGGAATCGGTACACTCGGAAATAATGAACAAACAAAGGATATCAAAATTTCACCCTCTTGCAATTGGATATTCTTGACCTTATCAATGATATCATGCGCGAATATTTAACTGAAAAACTGGGATGCGCAATGGGAACTTTCAAATTCCTTAGTCAACCATTTTGATCTACCCACAAGATCAAAATCAGATGATTAGGAGGGGAGCTAGGGACTTCAAAGTTTCTACTATGCAGCAGGAGAACGGAGAGGAGTTGGGGACTCGGTCCGGCCTCAAGGAAAACTCTACTTCATGCTTCATTAAATAAATAACTTATCAATTAACTTAATTATTTGAATATTTAATTACCTATTCACCTGTTGGTTGAATATTTTCTATTTCTTGCTTTGAATACCTAATTAAAACTAACAACACTCTTAATTTTTTTCTATTAAATAAATTTAATTACCTACTTATCCTTGCTTAAATTTCATTTACTCTTGATTTTTCGCTCAAGCGTGTAAATTCATACATATTTTGTTACGTCCAAATTTTATTGTAAAGATAAACCTGATACTGGTAAATGTTTCCTCTATTGACGAGACGACCGAGAAGCAATTCCTGCTGTGTCCAGGCTGTGCAGACCATTGCCTTAGTTCCTGACTGGAAGATCTCTCCTCCACTTCACCCTTTGTGCTTTTGTGGTAAATCCCAGTTTTGCTAATTCTTCGATACTGAGATAGCTTCTACCCACGAGGGGATTCTACGAAGGGATCTCCAGAACTCTCCGTGGACTAGGTATAATAAATTGTGTCTTAAATTACAGGAACTGCCAGGTCTATAGTAACTTATACACTGCCAAAGTTAAATCACTTATTTGTAAATGTCGAATTTTCCCAGCTTGACGTGGAGTCAATAGTTTTTGCTTCCTCTAATTTATCATCTGATTCATGCCCAAAGCCCCGTAAAAATCTGAGCAGCCGATAGGCATAATTAAAAAAACCATAAGTAAACGATTCCTAGATGAGAGGCCAATATTTAAGGTAAAACTATTAGAAGTTAGGTTCGTTATAATAGGTAGAAATAATCTAAGAACAAAATGACAATTTTATAAAAAGCTTTAATTATTCATTAACATTTAAAACTAAGTACTTACTGATATTTAATTTTAAAAAAATTAAACACTAGGACTACATAACAATTTTTCTGGAATAGACAACAATACACTAAAAATAATCAACTAGTAGACACATCTTATCAATCATCATCATCATCATCATCTATGTAATGAAATCGTTTAGGGTGATCATGTTCTTCGCTAGAATTGTCATCGTCGTCATCATACCTACAAAATAAATTAAACCAGTAGCACCTTATATATTACACAATCTTGGTCGTATACAAAGTGTCTACGGGAAATCAACATTAATCATAGACATATGAGAATGATACAGGGAAAAACAGGCTTAGTCACACTTATGAATTTGCCCCAGTGCGAGATTGTATTGAAAATAATAGTATACGAGTATTAGCTCTTTAACATATTATTAAGACATGCTCTCGCGAATCTCTTTCCTTTTAAATTACTTATTATTATTATTAGATGATACGTACTTATATTTTTTGGCATCCTTGTGAATTTTTTTAATGATAGTATCATCTGGTGTAGAGCTGCTCTTCTGCTTCTCATGGGCAAACTTAATACTGTACTTGATCTTTTGTTTGTATCCAACCTCATTATTCGTTTCATCGCCTTCATCCACATCAGCATCACAGTTGTCTTTACCGCGATTGTTTCCGTTAGACTTCTTTTTACATGTTTTCTCTAATTCTTCAGTTTCATCGGATACATCGTCAATAGAATCGTCCTCCGGCGAAACGATTTCTTGTGTAACTTTTGTCTTTGCTGCTTTGCCACGTTTACGCACATCTTCAGAATCCCCTTTGTGGTTCTTCCCTTGAGGTATATGCTTATGATTTAACGTACTTTCCTCTTCCTCCACCTCATCAGAACCTCCTTTACTAATTTCATCTCGAGGATTATGTTTATGTTTCAAACCACTTTTGCTATCCCTCGACTTAGGCACTTCTTTCTCATTGTACTTTTGAGATTTATTCTTATTTATATTTTTATCACTTTTCCCTAATGAGTAGTCTCCTTTTCTACTATTATCGCCTCGTAGTTTTGTATTTGCATTTATTGGTTCACGCTTTGGTGAAACATCTACTTCTTCTGAACTGGAATCATCTTCTTCTGTATCTTCTTCTTCTGATGCACTATCAATATCTTTCCTACTTCTATCTACTCGTCTATTGTATACATTTCCTCGATAGTCTTTGTTTTTATACTTTTTCATTTTATAATTTTTCTGTAAGTCTTCTTCTGAATTAGAATCGCCCTCTTCTGAATCCTGTTTTTCTTCCACATTATCAACTTTTGTTCTACCTCTAGGAGAAATATATACATCATCATCCGTATTGGACTCTTCTATAGAATTTGTGCCTGCGTCATTATCCACTTTTATACTTTTAACTACTCGGTATTTCTTAATATTCTTATGGCGGCTATTACTTCTATGCACTTTAGGTAAAATGTGGACATCTTCCTCAGTAGAAGTTAAACCTTCTTCTATATCTTCTTCATCTGTGCTGTCAACTTCTTTATTAATTTCTTCTCTCTTAGCTTTTGATTTTTTCTCTATTTTAAAGGACGGTAGCTCTTTAATGTCTTCTGAGGAAGTTTGAATTTTTTTCGTGTATTTCTTATATTTGCTTTCTTTAACTGCTGCAACATCTTCAATACTTTTGTCACAATATTTTCCTCTGCATTGGTCTATGTCGTACTTATTTATCTTTTGCCCTTTGCCATCATTACTTTTATATTTATAAGATTTTTGTTTTTTTTGGTCTTCGTATTTTGTGTGTCTCTCTCCGCTGCTGCTTTCAATATCTTTCTTATTCTTGTAGTTTTTAGTCTGTGCCTCTATAGACTCAATTAAAATACAGCACAGGATTAGAGATAATCCATATAATATTAGCCTAAAAAATAAAGAGATATTAAGCGAAAGGACTAAATATATATTTATATACATTAAACATATATTTATATACAAAAGATGTAAATAAAGATTAGTATACCGGATGTAACAGGATAATAAATAACCCCCATTTTTCCTTCAGTTTTGTGGATAATTTTTTTAAACATGGCACATTTTATATACTTAGTACATATACTTAGTACTTAGTACATTTTAAAAAAAAATTAATAAACAACTTGTATGCGAAATCTCTTCATGTGGACATGTATGCGAAATCTCTTCACGTCTGGTTTAACATAAAGTGACACTAATTTTATTTAAAATGTTTGTCACTTGTTTAGAATCATTTGATTAAAAAAATTATTCAGATATAATATCTATACTATGTAATAACCTACATGGTGTCCCAGAAAGTACAAATGGATATCTAATTTAAAAAGTCCCCCCTCCCCCGCACTTATAATACATTGCAATGTGTTTTGATTAGTTTTAATTTTGATAAATAATCTCTCAGTAGAAGTAGATGCAGGTAAAGTCAGAAATTCAAAAATAATTGACGAATGGTGTTAAAAGCAAACCCTTATGGTGTTAAAAGCAAACATGAAACTCAATCCATACAGTTTAATTTCTGTATAATTTTGTTTTGCTTTATATACACTGTTCATTTTAAAACTTACTATCCCCTGTAATTTAAAAACCGCAAAATATTTGAGAAATTGCCGTGGATCTTTACTTTAAGGGGGAACATTTTTGACAGTTAAGGGGTCTTGATATATTTATCTCCCTAACCTATAGCAACCCCAATTTTAAAATTTTATATGGGACTACCCCACGTGTTACACATCATTTGAAGACCCCTTTCATTACGAATACAGCAGTGCATCATTTTAAAAATTATTCAAATTGCACACCAAAACCCCCTATAATTGAAAAACCGCAAAATATTTGAGAATTCGTCGGGATACGTCGCTATTTATTAAGATTTTAAAATAGGAGTTGCTAGGGGTTAGGGGGGTTAATATATCAAGGCCTCTTGACTGTCAAAAATGTTTCCCCCTAAAATAAAAATCGACATATCCCGACGATTTCTCAAATATTTTGCGGTTTTTCAATTACAGAGGGTGGTAAATTTTAAAATGAACACTGCATAAATTTACACCAGTAGGTACCATCACAAATAAAATTTTTACTAACTACTTTCAAACTAAAAATATTATACAAACACAATATTTGTCTACCAGTTATAGGTTTTGTATATCTAATTCTGCAGTTTCAGGATAATTTCTGACCCCTGCATGCCCTGCCCCCCGCATCGCGGGGTTTATTATCAATTTCACAATTCATATTGTTATTGCACATATTACGTAAAAGAGAGAATTTGTTAATATTGATTCGGGCATTAGACAAATAGAAACAAATATTAAATTTCATATTACCAGAGCTTAAGTTAGCTCTGCTCAGTTGTTTTCAAATGAGAGGCAAGACACCATTACATTTACAACAATGTCATTATAAACAGAATAAAGAATAGGGGTCCCAAAATGCCCAAAAAGGATCCTTGAGGAACACCTCACCTAATGTGGCAGACACTGATTTGTTAGAAATATTTAAGAAAAACCGTACGTGGTATATTTATTTAAAATTATCATGGTCAATTTTGTCGATAGCTTTCGAGTAATCAGTGTAAATTATTACATCTGCTTGCAAACCATCATCAATAGCATCAGTTAAACATTCCGTTACACAAAATAAGATAGTCGCGGTCGATCTGCCTGTACTTGTGACTTATCCCTATATCCCTTAGTATTTTTATTTTAACGTCATTATGTAAGTTACACAGAAATAATTAGACTTCATGAGCTAATCTACATAATATTTATTTGATGATTTTATTGTACCATTTGTAATTTATAAGAGCCAAGCTATTCAGGCGCATGAGTTTAAAATAGCACAAAATAATGAGCTGTGTAAAAACAAGGAATAATTAGAGGTCTAATTTTAATTACAGTTCTAAATATATTCGATGGGTATGTAAATTTAACACAAACACATATATCTTACCTCATGTTACAGTTGGAGATCACAAATTGCGTTACTAACAACGTACGATTTATCCAAATGTATACAAACCTTATAAGAAATTGACTATTTACACTGATAACAAGACAAGGATTTATAAGAACTTTTGTTTAGAAGAGAAAATAAATACTTGATATTTACATATTTATTTTAATAGTGCAGCTAAACATTTATACAAAACAACTAAAAGTGTTAACAACCTTTATCCACGCCCACTACTCGCTGCATATTTTCGCGAGTTAGGCAGAAAGCATGTTTCTGGGACAGCGGCCCGCATGAACCGAGTATTATATTTTTCTGAAAGTCAGATGCAATCAAACACTCACGAAGTAAATCGCTATCTTTCAAAATCCCGTCTTATTCGCAACTCAAAATAAACTGAAAGTTAATAGGTAATTTTCGTGAAATTTTCTGTCCTCATTTTCATTAACCGTTAAAATGAGACAGTGGTCAGATTGTATTTTTAAAATCTGGCATCCATTTGCATTACGCTCCATAGGCGCAGTGCAGCGGGTACAATTTTAAAAGGCAATTCGCACTGAATAAGTAGGTACTGGGTACTGGGTCAGCACAGACCACCCCGTCTCAACTGACCAGATTTTACAAGATATATGGGCAACATATATGGGCAAGTTTAAAAAAATATAAACACGACTATTATATGTGGAAAAATTATATATAATTGACCTTTTACAGTTTTTTGTCCAAATCCGTTTTGGAGAAAAATATGTAATCTTTCATGGAGAGGTAGGTACTTAAAAAAAATAAATTACATTCATGAGGTGGTTTTATCCCCCTAGGGCTGGATTTTTTCCCCATAGGAATCCTAACGGGACTCTGGGGGCAAATGAAACACCTCCACAATATGTCCTGCCATAGCATCAATCAGAGAATCCATCCTGGGAGAGCGTTGGCATTCCATAGCGAATATGGGGGAAATGTCGCTAAGCAAAAACATTACCTTTTAACGCCACCATTCCGCTCACTGGGAGTACAAGGAGTCCAATGGGGCATAGATGCTGCTGATACCTATTGTAGATACTTTTTGATAACGGTTTTTCGATAGATATTTTTTGATAACGGTTGTTCACCCTCACCCGGCAGAAAGGGGTGAAGTTGAACATAGCTTTAAATCAATGTAAATCCAGCTACAGAACGGTCTATGACCCGAGTTGGACATAAAAATTGTCTTTTAAAAAGGAAATCTTTCAGTTTTACTCTAAAATAAATTTGTAGACGTGTATTATGTATATTAAACCTTTATTAAAACTATCGGGCATTAACAAAATTGAAATTTCTTATAAAAATATAACAAAAAATATTTAACGTTCCTCAAAAACTTATTTAAAACTAAAAAACTTTTTAACCTATTCCAGTATAGTCAAGTTTCTCGCCGATTACGAAACGGTTTCTCCTTAAATTTGTGGATTTTTCTTAATAAGCGTAGGACTTCTTCTTTTAATACCAGAGCTTTATCATGAAAATCTGGATATACAAAATAAATTCCCATCTTTTCAAATTGTTTTTTTCTTAGAAAATTTACTTCCATCGAGTTTCCCTCAACTAATTCAATATTTCCTATAAAATTTAAATATCTCTTTGTGGATTGAAATTAAACAAGGATGCATTGGTTGCACTCAAATTCAGTCTCATTATTAATTATTGGTAAAGGTTCAGTCTGATTATTTCAGTTTCATTGTTTCATTATTTCACTTCATTATTTCAGTTCAGTTTTGTTCGTTATTTTGGTCATAGTCATCGTTGCTATTTTCTTCCTCCCATAGTTCTTCATCAGATTCATAGTGTTCTACTCTGTTATCACAAAATGTGACGCTACTTCCTGGGACGATGTTCAGCCTTTTACCTCTAGCCTTTTTGTTTGTGGCAGAAGACACTATGTTTTATAAGTCGATAAATGAGTTCGCCCATTTCTCTACGTTGTTTTGTGTTGGTGTATAATCCGCCAATTTCTTGAAGACCTTTTCACGATCAGGAGGTATAATCCCGCAAGCTGCAAAACGTGACTTAATATTTTTGGCAGAATGTAGTACAACAAGGTCTTTTTGCTTGGTTTCTTTTCTTTTGAAGGTCAATTTTTTCTTCATTTGGAGTTAAAACCGTTTGTTTGTGTTTGACCCCCATAAGTGTTCGTGCATTCAATTCCTTTAACGTGGTTGTGAAGTGTTGTCATTTCAAAATTTCTGATTTTCTATATCTGTATTCTCAGGGAATTTTTTGAGTGTTCAACTTCACCCTTGAATGAATAAAATGCTCATACAATAGTGCAACTCCTTGGACAAAGAGGTTTACATAGCGCCAGCCAACATCATAGCTACAGTAGTTATAAGAACAAGTTTAAGAAAATGTAAAAATTTCACACAATGCTTTCGTAAATAACAGACTCACTTACCTCCGTCGTCCACACCCGCACCGCGTTCCAAGAGTAACTGAACATGTTGTTTTACAATTTCTACCACCAAATCAGTTGAACGTTAACCCCTCCCCTACCGGGTACGAGGTTTTCTCAATACTACCGTTTGTACAACAAGGTCTTTTTGCTTGGTTTCTTTTCTTTTGAAGGTCAATTTTTTCTTCATTTGGAGTTAAAACCGTTTGTTTGTGTTTGACCCCCATAAGTGTTCGTGCATTCAATTCCTTTAACGTGGTTGTGAAGTGTTGTCATTTCAAAATTTCTGATTTTCTATATCTGTATTCTCAGGGAATTTTTTGAGTGTTCAACTTCACCCTTGAATGAATAAAATGCTCATACAATAGTGCAACTCCTTGGACAAAGAGGTTTACATAGCGCCAGCCAACATCGTAGCTACAGTAGTTATAAGAACAAGTTTAAGAAAATGTAAAAATTTCACACAATGCTTTCGTAAATAACAGACTCACTTACCTCCGTCGTCCACACCCGCACCGCGTTCCAAGAGTAACTGAACATGTTGTTTTACAATTTCTACCACCAAATCAGTTGAACGTTAACCCCTCCCCTACCTGGTACGAGGTTTTCTCAATACTACCGTTTGTCCACCTTCACCCCTGTTGTCCAACATCACCCCAGTTGACGGTATATACTTACGGCTAATGTAAAAATTAAATTTAAATACTGCCATTTTCCCACGCCACTGCGGCCACTGTACATTTTTATTTTAATACCAGTAGCGAGTTAATTTTGCTCTAACGAGTATACAAATGTCCCACGTGCCTCACCTGTAGCCCGCCAATGTGTATAGGCTGACGTATGAACAGTAAATGCTTTCTAAAAATAAGTTGCGTTTTAAACTCTGGTACGTCTATGAGTTAAATTTGTAGTCCTCGTCTTGCGATACTAGTAGAATTTAGTTTAGTTTCGTACTTTGTAAGTTTCATTTTTTCTTCTGCCTCTAGATAACATAATTATTGTCGTATGTATTGTGAAACGTTTGCACCTTTGTTTGACTTGGAATTAATGTGATTGACATGAAAGGTAGATGTGCTTTTGCTTTGTTTACAGATTGCAAATAATATTTTCAAATAGCTATTGCTGCTAATTTGCATTTTAAATTAAATACCTGTTTGTGGCAACTTCCCCTTAAACAAATCCGTTGCAACATTATGTTCGGTTGTCAAATGTTTTGGGAGACGAGTACGAGTACGATTCACTTGTGTTTGTTTGTTCGTAACGGATTATGTAATCGAAAAGTATTTAAAGGAGAGGGGATTTTAGGCGCGACTGACGATGCTATAGATTGAAATTTTGCTTGGTTTGTTTTTATTGCAACTATAAATAGAGATGAAGAGTATAACATAAGCCATAACTATTGTTAATTATGAATGATCGTTTTGTTTTAATATTGAAATGTCCAATTCAAAACACGCCAGCAAGCACTCAAATACTAGGTTGCGGGTAAATAGTTAGTGCAGCCGTATCCTCGTTTATAGCAACATTTAGCGTTTAAATAAAATCGATTCTATAGACTGTGAACGTTTGACAAGCTAAAAGAGCAAAATACTCACAGACCTAGATCTATAATAGCGATTTTAGCTAAATGTGGCTATAAAATAAGATATAAATACGGCCGTTGGTGTTTATTATTTTTAGTAGCCATTAGTAGGCGTACCTCTATAAAATGACATTTCTCACAGTAAGCCAATGCAGTCAATGTAGCAAAGATACAATGGTTACCAACTGAATTTCATTTATGAAGTACCTACCTACGTACTTGGGAAATATTTTTAAATGAGGCCATGTCAACGTCAGTGGCGGCTTTACGGAGGGGTGGGGCAGCCCCTGTGCTATTCCACTGCACCACTGCGCCACCGCGGGGCGGCGTCCTCAGCTACATTGCCACTGTTATACATTATACCGTAACCGACCGATAGTTCCGGTCGGCTACGGAACGGTTACGGCCGGTCGGATTATGCACTATTAGAATTCACATCGGACGTATTTAACCGACTAGACAGAGTGGCGTGGGCGAGTTGCGAGTTGACGTTGGCCGCCCCATAATGAAATCCTGGCTACGTCACTGTATAATTACCTACTCGAAGAAACCTCCCGCTGTTGCTTTTTAATTTTGCAAATATGGCAACCCTACTTGCGCCCCCCCTCCCCAGGACTAAATCCTAAAGCCGCCACTGGTCAACGTGCAGTTTAATTTAAGAATTTAAGAAAAAATGTGTTGGTCTTTTTATATATTTTTACTTTGCGGTACACTATATAACAACTATTATTGTACACACAGGCAACTCAAGTCGCAGAATGTAGTATATTTTCAGAGCAAATTCTGTGTACATGAGAAAACAAGAGATTGCCATTTGTGTATAATTTGACTTTTATGATATTTTATGCACATATATCTCTTATAATTTTACGCCACATAATTGAACAGATGACTACAATAATTGCAGATTAGGTATCAGATAACTCAATAGTAGATATAAAAGGTACTTGTTACTTTCGGTTACATTTTATAGGGCTAAAAATGAACTACTAAAGCTATATTTGCCACATGTGGGACTGTGATTTGGCTTTTACAGCGGCAAGTAAAAGCTGCAATAAAAAATTACGATTAATTTGCTGTCAGGTACTATGTAGGTAGTGAATATGTAACAATATTTTCTCTAATATCAGTATGAGTTTGAAGTCATTTGACTTTATCAAAAGTTACTTAAAACAATGTGATTATGTTAAATGCGACTTATATGCTTAAAGATAAAAACAAATAGGTAATCCCTAGAGAAAATTTCCCGTTCTTGCAATTGGCATAATCAGAATTTCGGAGAAACTGAACATTGATGCAGAAAGCAGAAAAAAGCCTTTCAAAGTTCAAGGGTTGATTTCACCCCCTTCCTGCAACAAATCGCTATGCCACCTTGGAAGGTAAAATTAGCATATCAAAACGTATATAGGTATGATGAAATTAGGAACTAATAACACGTTAATACATATTATTTTGTATGTAAATGATACAGTTACACTTAGAATATCTAGGTCAGATCTCCATAGTGATACACGCGATGTCTATCTGAGATACATCATTTATTTACAGGAAAGGTGGATATAGAACCGTCAGCATCATCATGAGCAGATTCTTACTATTATTCTAAGCATTCTACTTTCAAAAAGCAATTCTTACTACAAACAAAATGCTTGATCCAGAATACTTGTTGACGTTACTATATCGTTGTCAAAGGTACAAAAAAAGTCCCCAGATAGATTAGACAAATTTAAAACTGGCGCATCCACCATTTCATTAAAATTGTATTAATTACAATACCTAATAGCCGAAATATCATGATAGACTTGCGATTATATTAATCACCAACTATACTTAACATATTATGAAAAAATGGTAATATAACTATTTCAATGACAACACACAGGGTGTCTCACAGTGGCCACCTATTAGAATATTTCACACTACATATTTCATCAATTACTTTATCTTTCGAAATTAATATAATTGGTAAATAAAATAATGGCGTCCACGTAATACTCTCGGTCATATCGGAAGCCCCCACAAACTTCTTTATTTTAAATGGTACGTACACTTTGTATATCATTGTTATTTTGGACGTAAGAAGTTTCACTATTTCTAAAATTAACAGTTTAGAGATCATTTCATACCGGGTAGTAGAAATTTAATGTTGACTTTAGTTAACCTGAAACCATTATAAGTTGGTTTTCTAAATGGAACACCCTGCATGTTTTTCCATGGTCTGGGGCACAATATTATTCTCTTTCAAACGGTATCATGGCGGCCCGTACCTAAGGTTCTTTTTTTTACGCTATTTATTGTTCTTTGTTTAATCTCCTAACTCATATAATTTCTTGTCCTATTTCATCCCTGATAAATCTGGTCACCTCATAAACCTTTCAAAATAATTATCCACCAAATTTGATTAAAATTCGTTGTCATTTTTTATTATAGAGAGCATACAGTTAGACTTCATTCCAAAAATGCTTTTTTCACACCTAGGGTGTTTCAGAATGTAAATATTTCTTAAAATCTGAAAATCTTCGGTACTCTAAATCGGCTTGGTACCTACTATAAATATAAATGTATAGGCATGGGCGCCGGAAGAGTGAAATATCGGGGGTGGGGGGGCAAAGCAAGATAAATTAAAAAAATTTGCATCCTTATTATTAAAAATACATATATTTTATAACATAGGAATAAACAAAAATTAAGTGTTTAATTTTCTAGGGGGGGGGTGCCCTGCTTTGACCCCCTTCCGGCCCCCATGTGTATATTTTCAAGTTAATAGTGCCTTCATTAGAAGCAATTTTAGAAAATTGTATTCATAATTTCCAATAAAGATGGACGGTTGATGCCAAATTTTTGACATCTAGATCTAAATATTATGATCTACGTATGTTACGCAATAAGTGATGTGTTGTAAGCAGCATTTTAAGCACGAGTGGAAATGTTACATTCGAAGCCGTGATCAAAAATTTTCGGAATTTCAAAGGAATTTCGGTTCCCTCGTCGATAATTTGACGGTTCTGAATAAAAAAATTCCTTATAATATGCCTTATTAATTGTTATAATTCTAGATTTTGAATTCGGATTTATAAGTTAGTTACCTACCTACGTACGTTAGATACTTACGTACATACCTACTTCTTTGATTGGCCAAAGTAAACATGTTTCGGTCCAGCCACCTTGGTATTTGCAAATTCAGCAAAATATTTCTTACTACGCTTAATAAATATAAGAAAGCATATTCTTGTCCGTTATCATAAAAAAAATCGTTAAAGTAAAAATCACGCGGTGAAAGATGTACGAATACTGAAAATAACTTTCTTAGGGAACTTGGCATGTCAGTTATGTTTATCACGTTATTTTCTTTAAATTTAATTGCGTAGAAAATAAATGCTTTATTATTAGTCAGACCGCAATTAGATATATGTAGGTACTTAGGCTTACTAATATTTTTGCGAAATAGCTTGACTTCCTTGGAATATTATCCTCATTGTTGACGCACTTGTGCAATCTCCTGAAAAATGCCACGGGAACAGGTGCAAAAATTGTTTCTCAATTTTTTCAACCCCCGATAAATTACGACAAAAGCGATGGCACCAGCGTAGAAGGCGAGGCGAGGCGCAACAACACTGACCCTTACGACTTGTGTCGTAAATGCATAACCTATGGAGGGTAGATGTAAGGAGAACCGTCTATGTGTATCAAGAAGTGTATTTTGAAAAGTGTTAAATTAGAGTGGTGCTACTGTAGCATGTGGGTACATTTTCACAACAGTTTTTATAGGTTATATTTACTAAATTATTTCAGACTATACGTAAACAGTTGAGGTTTTGTATACTGCAGTTTCATTAACTACTCTAGTCACCAAAAATATTAAATTTATCAACTCAGCGCTCCATCAACAACTACTACATTCATTTCACACCCCTTTGCTACTCTAGCGCCATTCTGGATGGATTCGGAACTATTATTTACTGCTTATAACTGGACACTTTTGCAAATGTTCCTCCATATGACAGTGTCTTCCTTACCTGTACCCTCCATAGAATAACCCTTGTATTTATGACACCAGTCATAAGGGGCAATGTTATAGAGCTCGAAGCGTCCTCTACGATGGGGGCGGGGAAAACTTTTTGGGAGCAGTATATTTTACAAATTCACAAAATGGGCCAATTTGTCCTCGATGAGCCTGCAATAGATGAAAATATCTGACCTACGCAAAATGTAGTTGAATTAATTATCTAACAAAAAAATATCAAAAAGATACTTATTTCTAAGAGGTTGCCGAAAATCAGATGTTAAAATCAGAACAAACCATGAAAATCTGGATATAGTAGGTACACGGATTTAGTTTTCATTACATTATTCCTAATATAAACAATAAGAAATTCAACGCTATCATATCTCGCTAAGTAATAATGGTGATACCTTGTTATACATTGGCATTTGATTGGTGATACGACATAATATGTTAAGTTATATGTACTGCCACAAAATTCTCAGGAAACTAATTTTATACACATAACATACTATTATAGATATAGACCGTAGTCATTTAGAACCGTTCAGTAAAAATAACCCGCGGTCAGTCACTAGTATAGCCGTAAATAAAAAAAATGCTTCCGTAGATTAGCTGCGAATACCTACATAACAGTTTGCTAAACACGGCCAAGTACGTATTCAGGGATATTGGCTTTAAAGTATTCCAAAGCAATCCTCTAAGAATTGTTTTAAGATTTTTCTATTTCCTGCTTTGAAAAAACTATAATCGATGCTAAAATTAAGATCTATCTCTTCATGCATTAGTTCCACATTTTACAGTGGTTTCAGTTGAAAAAAAGGGAAATATTAGTATTAGTAGAAAGTACTGAGATTCAGCGTCAGTTTTTATAGTAATAATACACAAGGGTTCCTACTTTTAAATTCATAAATATGATATTGTTAAATCTTTGACATCTGGTAGCATAAGATAAACAAGTTGATTAGTATAGTTTCAGGCTCCTAACAGTACTGACCTTCGCCACAGTGTATTTGTTATAGAATCTGTACAAAATATAAGAATTACCTACACACAATTTTTGACTACTCAATTGAACTAAAGTGTAGGTGGAAATTAGTAGGTACGGGTAAGTTTTGAGTATAATTATTTCCTTTGATGACTCAGTATTTTAGTTAGGATTTTTCTCTTGAAATCAGTGCTCATGTGCCATAATGGTTCCAGTGACTCACGATATTTTTAGAAAGTTACCAATGTTCACTATCAAATAAATTTCGCTATAAAGCTTAAGTACTAAACTTATTTTCAGTGCTGATACTTACTTTAAACAACATTCATTTCTGTGGACAAATCAACTTCCACTGGAATGCTACTCGAGATCATATTGTTTAACTTCATGGATACATAATAATTTATCATAATAGGTATATAATTATAACTAACATTAACACATTGTGCACTATGATAAATATTCCTGCATGTAATGTTTTACTTTATCTTTCACATATTTATTTTTATAAATATGTAATATTTCAATTTTTTTTATTTTATATTTAACTTTTTCAGATGGAATTTCGGAGAAACGATTTATTTACACATACATTTAAGCTGAATCATACTTATTTTCGTATATTGCATACTGAAGTATCCACCTAATAAAATTAATGCAGGCATTTAAACTATATTATTATTTTCAAAGGGCGGTTTAACAGACCGCAATCACCCCGGGGGTCGATTCTATCCTCCCAGATGGTTGAAAATACAATTTTCACATCTACTGCATCTGTTATTCACAGCTTTTTCTTAATGTACATATTATACATATAGTTATTTCGTAAAATCTTGAACAAAAAACTCACAGAAAAGTCAAAAAAATTTAATAAATCATTAATTATTAATAATTAACGGTTGATTTTATCGAAACAGTGTACATGACAAAATTTATATCACCACCTAAAACGGCGGTGCATACATTTTAGAGGGCTATCTTCCATTTCCAGACTTAAGACGGACTTACCCTTATATTGAAAAAGTTTGTAGAGCAGCCAAATCCATTGAAGCCGTTAGTGTAAACATTTCTAGGAAGGTTCACTTCAAATTCGCCCAAACTGACTTTTAGGGAATGTGGCTTTTGATACTTCGATTTAGGATTTTCCGGGGCCCAATACTGGCATTTTGTTTATTGAAATGTCCATGTAAATGAAAATGGGCTTCATCAGAAAAGAAAATATTGTTGAAACTTCGAAAATGCTGCAACATTGTTTCGACAAAAACACGCCGTAAATTCAAGTCATTAGGTTTCAAATCTTGCACTAATTGAACCTTATAAGGGTACAATTTAAGGTCTTTCTTCAAAATACGCCATAAATATGTTCACAAGGCGGCAAGGGCAGCTGATCTCTTACGAGTTGATAATCCGGGAATTCGTCGAACAGAAGCTCCAACTTCGTTAACTGTTTCCTCGGTTCTTATTGACCTCGGGCGTCCGGTTTGCTTCTGATTGAGAGTAGAACCTGTAGACTCGAACTTTCTGACCCAGGACCTAATTACATTGTCACTGGGACACTGGTTTAAGTCATGCAGTCTGCACTCAGCGCGAAATAAACGCTAAACAATTATGCAAGAATCACCATGTTAATAAAAATTCTAGACACAGAAAGCGCAACCAGTGAAACGGTTCATCATAACTGAATTTTCAAGGTCCTAATCCAATACCAATCTCCACCATCCGCTCCCGCATACCGTTTTTACGCAATTGTATTTTAAAAATCGCAAATCTTTATGGCCCACCCTGTATATTGTCAATTAAAGTAAGATTTTCCTACTTTAATTGATGTAATTAGTTATACTGAAAGTAGTGATGCAAACTGCGTGGCACTGTTAATGATGGTATATCCTTGACCAGGACATACACGTAAAATTAGCTGCTACCACGTCATTTATCTATATTGCCGCTAAAGTTTAAACCTTATCATTCGCAATTGTAACGCTAGAGCTTCTAACACAAAGCAGCTTTCCTGGGATTATTTTCCTCTACCGGTAAGATATGGTATAATTTCTTTCACCTATTAGGTGGGCACCACAAAGCACCAGGAATGCATTATTTATTATTTTTACACCGAAAAATATGCCTGCCTATCTACGTGATAATTCCAAGAAACGTAGGTACATGATAAGCCAAACAAACAGGTTGCCAAAAAGCGCAATAAATACATATTAATAATCGTCTAAATTTAAATTTCTTTGTGATCGGTTAATTCTCCAAAAGTCCTTCATGCGGATGTTTTGGCGCAATATAAGTTCCCTTTAATTTCTATAAATACAACGATGCCACAGGCGTGCTGGCAGGTACAGCTTCCAAAACAAACTTTCCGCTGTTTTTGGTAGCAAAATCAACTGGACTTTTAACAATATGATGTTTTTATTTCGAGAATATTCATAGAATATACCTGCTACTAAACTACGTCATGAGAATAATGCAAATACTCACTCGCTAGCAATTGCAAGAACACCACTGTCGGTGCCAACAACTCACACGATATTCGGTGAATTATTTTTAACATTCACTTACCGTCTCGGCATCTTAATATTTTTTCTCAAAGGGGCCACCTCGATTCAGTTTCTGATTGGTCTTCTTTTTTCAGAGTGTACTAAAGTGAAACAATGGGAAACGCACGTAGTTTGCTGTGGGGGGAAGAATCCCAAGACAATTCGTGGACGAACGGCCGAAACAATTGCGACTCAAGTGAAAAAACTTCCGCAAGCCAAACTTTAGTCAGACCGAACCCTAACGACGTAGATACACCGTCTCGCGAACTTTCTGAGGCACACAAAGAACAGTTAGACGAGTTTAAGTGGGAGCTTGCTAGAAAACACGAGAAACGAAGACAGATTTTATCTCAAAAACGCAGGGAGATGGAGGAATTAAGAGAAGAAGTTATTAAACTGAAGCAGGAAAACCAATTACTGAGAGAACCTTCTGGCATAGTGAAGAGTGATAGTGCATCTGAGGAAAGTGCGTTAGAAATTGAACGACTACGAAAGGAAAACGAAGAATTAAATATTGCTTTGGCAGAACAGTCAAAGTTACTCGAGACTAGTGATGGTCTTCTTGAAAAGAATCGTACACTCAGAATCAGCATGGCTGAAATGCAGAAGGAGCTTCAGGACTTGAATATGGAAGTTGTGGGTTTCGAAAAGGAACGGCGGGATTATAATGCTCATGTTGTGGCTTTAAAAGATGTGATAACCGTATCTAAACAATTGTTGCAAATCAGGGAATCCCAACTTAAAGAGGTAAGTACCAGTTTGTTTTTTATTGAACTACAGTGCCGGTCAATAGGTTGGAGTTCAGGTTTTTTAAATGTTTTATATAGGGGTTTACCGTGTAATTACAACGGAATTGTAATTATGATAATACTTATCCGATACTGCACACAGCATATTTAAAAACTTACAGATTTTGTGACACATGCTTATTAAATATTTCCCAGGCACACTGTTTAAGAATTTTTTCTCGATTTTGGTTTTCTTAAATTCTCGGTAACAATTAAATTCTGATTTTTTGTAAGGGTTTAGTTTACACTCCGTATACTCCTTTTTTTAGCACGATGGAAACATGATATTCATGCCCTTTATTAACAGTGAAATTTCCAAAAACGTCCCGAAAGCCGTATTTTGATATTTACATTTACACATTTAACATATTATATAATAATATGTTAAATGAGCGATATTAACATTTATCGCTCATAATTATGTCAACCCAAATAATAGTAGTAGGTAATTTATAATTGTCTGCTATAAATTTTATTATATAAAGTAACAAAAATTTACATTTCGTAATAATGAATTTGACACCAAACAGTCAATGCAACAGTCAATCATGCACCTTATCCTAAACCGTTTGAATAAAACTGGAACGGAAATAAGATTATGTCAGTATTTTGACTATAATGAATCTAGAAGTGCCTGAACTTATCTGATGCAAAAAATAGGGAAAAAAATTTTCCAGGGCCGTAGCTAGAACGGAATTTGAGGTCGAGAATTTGAGGTTGAGTGATCAGAAAATGAAAGTAGGGCATAAAATGTACACAATCGCGCTGACTTTTAGATTACAAAAAAAAAAGGTTCAAATAGTGGTTCAAAAATTATATATTTTGTTAAGATAATAATTACATTTAAACTGATATCATACTGTAAGTCAAAAAAAGTGAAGTGGTATTTAAGAAAAAAGTTTAATAAAGCTTTTTTTAGTTTTAATGTAGTTACCATGTTGACAACATTTGAGAAAACCCTAAGCAATTTTAGGTTTTTGTCTCATGGTTCGTGGACTTGCAGAGAATTAAATATTTTTTTTTGTTCAAAGCAGCACGAAAACACGTAAAAAAAGGTATTTTTAATTTTTAATCTTATAAAAGTAGGTACCTATCATAAACACAAAAAAGTGGCCTACAATATTTTTTACAATAAACTACATAAAAAGTTTCATAAAAAATCAATTTTTTTAATTTAACACATACCATATATTTTAAAACCAACTACAAGCGAAAAAATTTTATACCTACTACTATTTATATATATATATATATATATATATATATATATATATATATATATATATATATATATATATATATATATATATATATATATATATATATATATATATATATATATATATATATATATATATATATATATATATATATATATATATATATATATATATATATATATATATATATATAAATAAATATATATATATATATATATATATATATATATATATATATATATATATATATATATATATATATATATATATTTATATATATATATATATATATATATATATATATATATATATATATATATATATATATATATATATATATATATATATATATATATATATATATATATATATATATATATATATATATATATATATATATATATATATATGAGATAATCAAAAAGTAGTATGTTTTCTGGGATTTATTGTGCCAAATAGGAATTTAAAAGCAATTGGACACTGACATTCTCTTATAGCCTCTTTTGTAGTTTTTTCCCTAAGCTCTTGGGCTAAAATTATAATTGAAACATCCAGGACCACCACCATCACCATACACACATTACACATACGATAAAAAAAAACAATAGCAAAATAATTCATACTACAAATGCTGCACCAGCACCTTAAATTTGTATCCATATGTCCATTCAAAAAAAAAGAGCGAAGCAATCAACGATCAATGCGTAATAGTTGCATGATCACCATCACCGCGTGGCCGTGGCTTTACAGCTATTGGCCAAAATCAAGATGCCACTTTACGTTGACCAATCGGATTTAACTGCGATAGGCATGGCCAGTTTGGGCAGTTTCGTCAATACGTGTCACGTAATCTGTCATACATTTAGTGTACATATACTTACGGTGTTTCAAACTTTTAAATGTGTTTAAATGTCAAGTTCAGATACGGCTGAAGTAAATGTTAATTTTCAAAAATTACAGCTAGGTGATTCGTAGTATGCGGTATATAAAAAGGTCGGGCATGGAAATTTTAAGCTACGGCCCTGCATTTTTCTAAAGTATGCCATGTTTTCAGCTAAAACAAAAAATCGACGATATTGAAGAATCATTAGCCGGTAGGGAAATGAACATTCTATCACAAGATCTAAAAAGTGAATATGAACGTCAGCTTCAAAACATCAGAAATCTCAGGGCGCTATACGAAGAAAGACAAAGAGTCGAAAAAAGAGAAAAAGCAGAACTCATATCTCAATTAGATGATGCTAAAAAGGAACTTGAAGCTGAGAAAAACAAAACCAGGTATATACTAATTTAATATTTTTAGGCATTGCTATGAAAAAATAGTTCCCAAGATTTAAAAATATATTGGGAACTCTAGTTTTAATAGAGCATTGAAAATATATTCCTGTAAGCCCATAGGAAAAGCCCATAAAAAAAAGCCAATAAAAAAATCCCATATAGCAACGTTCTTTGTTTTTAGTGAACTTGAAGAGAGAATCAAGACGCTAGAAGAAGACAATTCCAAGAAATACGACGAGATCAAAGTTCTGGAATCAAATCACGGGTTGTCGAAAGCAGAAAGCAGGCAATATCAGGCGGAGTTAACGGTGATAAATCAACTATTTTCAGAAATATTGCTTGGTTTTAACAGCTCTCAAGATGTAGATTTGGACAAATTACGGAAACACTTGGAAGATCATCGGGATCTTTTGCAAGATATTGTTGTTAATGAAATATCATCAGAGGTCTCTTACGCTTTACCCAAAGTACTTTTAGATTTACTAAATGAAGTCAACACCACTGAAAACGCACAAGTGGTCGCTGGAGATTCAAAAGTTGAGGGAAAGCTGGACACAATCAAGGAAGAATCAGGTTAATATTTTATCAGTACAAGTAGGGAACTAGTATTAAATTAATTACTAAATTAAAATTTGAAATGGTGAAAAATAAAGTTGTTACGTTTCAGAATCACAAACATCCACGGTTCACCAAATGAACAGCGCTGAGGAAATCATGGAGAATCTACCAAAAGTTTGGAAGGTGTTGATAGAATTATTGAGCCATCAAAAGGCGCCAATAAATAACTTAACTGACGATGAGGAAGACGAGAATCCATGCTACAAGACTGTACAGACACCAAAAGGGCCAAGTTTAGTTCTGAGTGTTAGTCAAACGTTTATACGTTTAAAGGATCTGATTTTGGAGAAAAAGTCTTTGGAGAAGGAAACAAGTCATCTTAAACAACTAAATGGTCACTTGGAAAATAGACTGCAAGACCAAGAGAAGAGACTGGGGTTAGTTCAGAACGAACTTTCAAAAACATGGCACGTGGTAAGTGTTTCAAACTGATAATCTTACCTTAGCACATGTCACTTAGATTTAGTTAAATGGTTCATTGCAAGATATTATAAAAGCTTCTTATTAAGTACCTCAAAAATGTTAAGTAATTTATACGAACATTATAGCGTATATAATTAATATTTACTTTTAAATTGAAGCTCTTGGTCCAATCATACTCGTATTAGACAATAAATTGAAGAATAGAAAAAATAAGATATAATATTTTGCCATTTGGAGATTATACCCGCCAAAGTATGACTTTTTAAAATAAAAAAAGTTATAGACTGTAACGGGGTCGCTTCACCCCCAAAAACCACCCCAAACGTGCACTTTGGCATTTTTTTGTGTTTTTTGTTTTGTTTGTAGTGTAGATATGCGAGATGGTATTGTTGAATTTCTTCCAGCCCCACAGATCCTGTTGTAAAAATTTTTGGCCTTGTTTGCACTTGAAGGTAAGAACTGATATACTGAAGCTGATGTTGGAGGTAGCTTGAATATACTCGTAATCCATACATGGCAAAACATTATAATTTATTTTCTATTTATGCTAATATGATTGGACTATCTGTATTAGGATCTGTTTTTTTACTTCTTTTCATTCGCTGCTTTACTAAAAATATGATTTCATCTTTACGACTTCGATATATGTTCAAGAGTACCACCTCGGCCTAACATGATATGCTATTTCAGGTAGGGAAGTTGCAGAAGCAGCACCAAATGTTGCACACCCAAGAGAAAATCCTCCGCTATGAACTTGCCCAGAAACGCAAACTCTTAACGGAGCTCAAAGAAGAACTGGAATATAGCAGGGAAAAATGGACTCAGGCTAGGGAAAAAAACTCCACCACAGAGCAGCAATGGAAGCAACTGAGAACGGAATTCGCTTCCCGAAGAAACACGATCGTTAATGATGACTTGAATAACAGTGTTGAAAGTGGGTACAGTGACGATAGAGAGTGTTCTAGTAGTGATGAGGAACCGGGTTATGAGACGGACGTATCCGATTGCGCTCAGAAGATTTCCGGTGCTGTTGAGATCGCGGTTCTGGAAGTTAGTGCCAGTCAAAAAGTAACTCCCACAACAAACTTAATCCAAAGTGAAACTGCTTACCCAGAGGAAGTGCCAGGTACGAGCGGCAGTACTAATGAAGGAGTTGAATCTGATTTAGAGCAACTGAAGACTGAATTACTACAAAACGATAGCGTTGGAGTTACCGAAAATTCTAGACGTTTAGAAGAGTCAACAAATGAAACAGATGTAAGTAACGTAGGCAATAATCGGACTGAGGAACCCGGTACTTCAATTCCAACATTGGAGGATATTTTAGCCAAAAGAGACAGGCGACTAAAAAGACTGGAGGGACAAGCCGAACAACTTGTGACTAAAGTTACAAATACAGCTAATAGAAGCGTAGTGATATCTAACAGACTTGATAACCTTCATGAAGTTTACGGGCAAAATTCAGGTGCATCTAATAGTGAAACCACTGATAACCAGAGTGATATCGAAACAACCACAAGCACACCTCGTGACGAAATCTCGGTGAATGATACTAGATTAGCTGATGAAAATAATGAAGTTCCTTCTGCAAATGTAGATGTAGATAATATTTGTAATAGCGAAGACGATCAAGAATAATGTAACATATCACAATAAAAGTTTGTAATCCACTTTTCACACGATAGTGAGAATAAAGATCTTTTATTTTATTTATATATACTTTATTTATGTTGCTTTCGTCTTAATTATTTGTATATTTGTATGTAGTGTGTAATAATTTATGTATTTTTAAACTTTAGACATATTATTTTTTATAAATTAAATTGTATCATTCGTAGATATCATGTAGGTTATTCTCTGTGTTATCGTCGTAAAAGTATTTCAATGTTCAAACTGTATTCTAAATATTATTAGTTTTATAGATTTTATATGGCAAAATACTTATTCTCTAATAAATTACGTACGTACATGTGATAGTTATCAAGTTGTTTATTGATTGAATAGACCGTTCACATGGAAATAAATACAGTTGCATCTGAAACTGTGCTAAGAACTAAAATTATAAGGTGCAGTTATAAATATTCAATTGAATAGGAACTGAGTTATAGGCGTAAGACATGTTATTAACTTAGAAGCACAGGTAAGGGATAGACCGGAT
>CAXKVY010001375.1:25000-30390 GCA_964058915.1 Tetropium fuscum | reverse complement strand
CCCTTACTTATATGTCCCAAACGAACCCACACTTCAGAGTTTTCAGATATTAACACACGCAGCATTAAAAGAGGTAGGTAGTGAAATCTACCTCTTGAGACTAAACTCTCAAATAATAATTTATGTATATATGATATATAATATATACAATCGATAGACCGGGCAAAATTCTTTTTTTAATTTGAGTTGT
Source organism: Tetropium fuscum (assembly GCA_964058915.1). Taxonomy (NCBI): domain Eukaryota; kingdom Metazoa; phylum Arthropoda; class Insecta; order Coleoptera; family Cerambycidae; genus Tetropium; species Tetropium fuscum. Next base: position 30,200 of record CAXKVY010001375.1, on the reverse strand, counting down.
TTTCGAAACCAGATTCACTGTTTTAGATATTTTAAAATATACTGTTATTGTTATTGAACAATGGTAGACGATTGTGACATAACAGCACATACTTTTGATACTAATTTTTCTTTGAAGTTTCAAGTAGGTATTTTACTAAACCTGAAATTTTAATATGTTGTTCGTAACAGTATCAGAGGCTTATATTTATCAGGGCGTTTCCTTCGGTTATAACAGCCCGGCATACAGTGAAACTTTACCTACCGCCCTAGCAGGGCCCTAGGGCATAAAAAATAACAGATAACGAACTGTGCAGGGTTTTGAAGTATAATACATAGCTGAAAACGTAGGTATATAAATTAAATAGCCAATTGTCCGAAATTTTTTTAAAAAATGCAAAAAAAGGTTTTTTGAGTACAATAGTTTTAACTACAATACAAGTTATAGAGAATTGAAAAACCTACAAAATGAGCTCTACCGGAACTCTCTAGCTGCATTTTCAGCCGAGAAAAACGGGGAAAATCGCGAAAAATTAGTGTTTTACTTAACTTTACTTAACTTACGTTAACTTTAATTGCCTAAGTTACGGCACTAATGCGTTGCGCGTAAGGGTAACTTGAAATTTGTAAATTATTTGAGCAAAAACCTTAATCTGTCGGACTGATAGTTTTGTTACAGTTAGTTGCCAATGACATTTTTTTATGCCCTTTATGTAGGTATATCACCCATGCTCGTATGGTGGTGCGATCGTAATTTTTACAACGGTTCTGGAAACTTCAGAGCATTACCTAAAATAAGTACATTTCTACTTTTACGTTAAAATTATGTTGAAATGGTTTGAAACGCGTCCGAACATTGCGCAGTAAAACGCACATGACTGAGTGGAGCGGGTAGTGAATCACATTGTGCAACCCATTTGATGATTCGGAACATTATAAAAAAATAAAAAAACTACAATTATTCGCTATAACTTAACTAAAACATGCAAAACTTGCTTTAACTAAAAATTGCAAAAGTGGTGTAAACTGAGAAGACGTGTCAAGTGATTCATTGTAGATAATATCCCAAGTTTACAACCAATTTTTCTAACAAGAACCGTACTAATTTTGAAGATTAAGTAAATTTTGACATCTTGACATCAAAAAGAAAATTACAAAAGTTTTGTAAATTATGAATTACGTTTAAAATAATGTTTCGAACCCGCGTTTCAATTTGCATAGAATTTTAGAGAACGGAAATAAGTTTTATACTTGAGCTGATAATTTTTTTAATAGGAGGTCAAAATAAAGTAAAAGTATCGAAACAGGGTTAAAAGTTGTTAAATATTATTCTAAGTTGCAATTTGTACCTCACGCGTATTCCGGAATCCAAATTTTTATGTTATGGCAAAATTTACTTAATTTTCAATATTAATTTCGGTTGAAAAAAGAGACTTCAAACTACTGAGATATTATTTACAATGAAGCACGCGGCATGTCTTTCAGTTTGCACCACTTTTTCAATTTGTTTGAATAAGTTATAGCGAATTGTAATGTTTTTTAAATTTTTTAAATGTTCCAGAACAAATGGGTTACAAATTAGATTTAGTCTTAGTAATGTATCTCCAAGCTTACGCTAAAATTTGAGAGAACTTTTGGATTTTTGTTAGAACAATTGCCCTTGAATGTCTTTAGTGACAGGCCTATTATAGTTTGGGTATTACCCGGCCTATCGATCCAAGGATATAACCGTGTTTCAAATTTCTAACGCACAATAAATAGTTGATGCAATGAGGAAGACACGGCTGCCATCCTCACCATGTATCAGCAAACCGTTCCGCAAGAATGATGACCCGCTGTGGGTGACACTTAACGAGTTGACCAATGGCAGTTGACATATTTGCTTTAATAAATCTCAGGATAATGCAAAACCATGACAAATTCTGTACTCAGTTTACTAAACTCTTAAATAAAACAACGCAGATCCTGACTAATGACGTTGCTAAATATCAGCCAGCCCTGTTCGGGAAATTAGGAAATATTACAGCACATGCTACCTCTTTTGTTTAAACTATTCTCGAAAGCTGCATGTTCGCCGACGTTTCAATGCCGGATTCGGGATTATGTAGTCTCGAGTTAGGTCAGATGGAGTTCTCGGAAGTTGACAGCAAGTTTTCCTGCGGTGTATCCTTGTGTATGGTGTGATTTCGATAGTTTAGCAAAGGATAATATGAACAGACATTGAATAATGTCAACCGAAAACGAACAAATTGGTGGACCGAGAAGCGGGAAAAAATTGAAAAGAAACACGAGTAATGATATATCACATCAAGTTGAAGAATCTGCAAGACTATGAAATTAATAAAATATACCTATGCAAAAAGTAGATGGGAGATATTGAGGATGAGATTAGGAGACGCAAAAAATACTAGCTATAATTAACGTAGAAATATAAAATGTATGGATAATTTCCTGTATTCTCATTGGGTTTAGTCACAGATGTATTTCACTTGATTTGCAAGGAATTTAGATGTACATCTTGGATTTATAAATCTTAAATTTCCACTTTATATGTTATCTATATATACCATATAATGTTAGGTGTCGACATTTTATTACACAGATTCAAAAAAATTCATACGAAACTTTAAAAGATACATCGCTTACTTTTAAACTATTGTCAAAGTATATAAACATAAATTGAAAAACTTATCAGGTAAAATACGGTTATAGATAGCTATTTGAGCGTAGTATGTCGATAAAAGTAGATGATTTAATACTTACCTTATTTAGGCAAGAGCACAACTCGAAAACTTAATTTAAAAGACATGGTAGACGTCCCTTATCACATGCTAGGGGACGAAAAACTTCCACCGCATAAATTTCTCGCTTTAAAAATCGAAAGAAAAGTAAATTTTCCTTTCATATAGAAGACTGGAAACTTGACACTAGTAATACTATTGTAAATAGCAATACAAATGCCCAAAATAGTTGCTTTTGAACTGACCGATTTGCATACTAGGCTAAGCATATTAAGAAAAATGGGGGGACGTTTTGCCATAGTTGTAATTTTCTCACCATTTATGTTTTTTTGAGTCGCTGAACATGAATCTGAACTTTGCTCACAGACATTTTGTCGGGAACCCCTTTTTTTGCAAAAAAATGTTGACACCTTTTTCGGTTTCTCGCCTATATCTCAAAAACTATGTGTTTTATCGAAAACATCATTCTATACAAAATTAAAGTAGGTAAAATTGCTTACACTTTTATCGTATTTTATTTGTTTATATGGCCGATCGTACCGCCGCTAGAGCGCGCTGGAAAATGATCAAAATCCAAAAAAGTTACGAAAATTCGATTTATGGTACTTTACGTCCGATTCCGTGGATACAACCCATGTTGCCCTTGTATGCTTTCACATTATTGAAAATAAAGAAAATATTGCAGACAAATGAATAAAATAAATGTATAATTGCACCATAAATTCATACATGAAAAAGTACGTAGTCTAAGGAAGAGGGAAATTAATAAAAAAATAAAAATAAATGTGTTTACAGTAAATAAAAAAATAGAAACAGTAGTAGCTACAGCTTGTGGTGGCTTCATGTTACTGTACAGCTTCAGGTAGGCCTCAGTTTACTGAAAAGTGCAAATAGTATGAGATGGACTCATTGAGTGATTAAGTATTTTCAGATTGTTTCGGTACCCATTTAGCTTTGAAGAAGACAATTTTACATACCTTCGATGTCAGGGAAAATATCACCCCCATCTTCAATCGTTACCCTGGTTTGTTTTCCTTCCCTTTTCCTTCCCCTTTTCTTCGTTCTAAGAGGGACATAGTAAGGGTCATCTGTGAATTACACATGACCCTGACTATCTGTAAATAATAGATATAGAAGGGAATTATAGTAGATTACTAAAGTTATCGGTATATATTAAGGAATCGTTCATGTCCAAGTTTTTCCTCTAGATCCGAGTCTTCACTTCCATCAACATTCACCGACACGTTCCCACAGGAACCCTCGCAATTTTCGTACATATCGGTGCAACTTATCCCCGCCTTCTTGCAGCCGCAATTGCATGCACAAGTCTTAGTGCAACTAGATGTCAGGTCACCAAATTCAGAAATTAAGGGGGAGTAGATGCTAACAGTTTGGTGATTGGCTCCAGTGCGTTGTTGATCTTCTTTAAGCCGTAATCTTTGGCACGTATTTGAACCTGGGGTTCCATTGCTGCACTTAAATAAACCCTGTAGCTGTCCTGTGTGGCTGTAGCGGCTGATGATCTAGTGAAGCTAGATTTGAGTCCCTGAAAGCTGCTTCCTTATAATTCAAAAATCTCAGATGGCCAAAGAAGGTGCCGTCCTTCATATGTAGTCATACACTGAGACAAGGAATCGTTCCCCAGCTATTGCAACATTTTGCTGAGTAGTATATAGAGAACGGTTTGCATGTGTTCAGTTACAGTGCAATAATTATAGTTTGTTGTGCAAAAAATTGTATTTTTATTACATTAACTGTGAAAGCATACAGTATTTTAAATTAAAATAGGTGCCAATGCATAGCATAAAACACGATGATAGAGAAAGCATACAAGGCCAACATACATGACCATACATGTATGCTGTGTATAGTTATACACTGAGACAAAAAATCGTTCCACAGTAGTATATAGTAGTATAGAGAACGGTTTATAATATTCCTGGGGTTCCTGTCAAAATTTTTATCAGCAAAGTTCAGATTTATGTTCAGCGACCCAAAAAACATAAATGGTGATAAAATGACTATGGCAAATTTTTGCCCTATTCTTTATTCCTATTTCCTTTTCCTAATATGCTTAGCCTATACAGTTTATATATTTTGGTACAGTTTTTATACAGTTACAGAGGGATCGGAGAGCGGGGATTTTGCTAAAGAACTACTAATAAATGTTGTTTGTTTGATATTTATTTTACACACACAGGTAGGTTTTAAATTTAACAAAATAACAAAAAATGTTTCCATGGTTAAAATGCTAAAACCGAGATTTTAAGCAGCACGCAAGTATGTGCCACTCAACTATGGCGTTCCACGTTGGGCCTCAATATAGAGGGGCCACTTGATCGTGGTCGGTGAGCGGGGGTTTCGCTAAAAACCTACTATAACAATTGACCTACTTATGTTATTTACCTACTTATGTTGTTTATTTATCACACACAGGTAAGTATTTATTTTAACAAAAGACCTAAAAATGTGTATATAGTT
>CAXKVY010001375.1:0-22500 GCA_964058915.1 Tetropium fuscum | reverse complement strand
ATATATATATATATATATATATATATATATATATATATATATATATATATATATATATATATATATATATATATATATATAACTGTTGGGCCTGGTTTGGATCAGCAACGTTTCAGTTAAGGACATAGGTATGCTTATGTCTTATATAAGACGTTCAATTATTATTTCCTTTCCTGACTGTGTGTTTAATAGAGAGAGCCTAGATAATGTTACTCATCCCTGTCCCCCGTAATGAATTCAGGAAGGCATTTCCACCTTCCAATCTGGACTAAATGGGGATTATTTCCTGCCAGTCCTGTTTTCTGTTTCATTTAAACATAAAACTTACAACAATTTTAAAAAGGCGAAGACCTTTTGTGCCCGGCTAATTTTATCGACTATATTTGAAGGTCGATGGTCTCCTTGCAGGTCTAATTAAACTGGGATGCACTATTGGCTCAGACTACGAGTATATATAGGCTTTTATTGATGCTTAAATGAATTCCTGGCTTTCTCTCTACAATGACGCTTGTATCAATGACCCAATTAGTTCCGTCTGATTTGGGGTTTTAGAACCGGCCGAATTGGATGAAGGAAAATGTGGACGGCCGACTTGACTTTCCTTCGGAAAGTCAAGTTCTCGGGCAAATAACACAAAATGGCGGATAATATAATTTTTGGTAACCGATGGGAAAGTACCCACTTTCGGTATGCTTTTCCTTTGAAAAAGTATAAATTTTCCGGCCTAGTCCGGTAAGTACGTATTTCCGGGAAGTACGTATGGAATAAGCTGGGAAGATTTACATCGTTGTTGTCATTATACTTAATAACCAATGACCATAGCAACGAAATAACGTCTTACTAATTTATCAACTCAGTTGACATTTTGCTTTTTAAAAGTTTACGTGGTTTTTAGTCTCATTATTACAATGAATAATGGAAAGCAGCAGTGAAAGAGATTTTTAAAATGTTCGTGATGAAATTTCCAATATAGCAGCTGCTGCTGTACCTAATGAATTTACAAGAAATTAATATAACGATCTACTTCATACAAATCCGTATTCACCTAGTTTTAAATAACCATACACATGGAAAACCTAAAGATTTTACTAAAAGATGTTCTCTATATATTTAATACAGGAGCAGATACTTACTGTCCATCTATAAGAATGTTTGACATAGCCAACATCTCGATAACATCGGAAATATCTGCCCCGATGCATTGCTCGACCTTACGGCAAAACATCGAAAAAGAAGACGTCGCTTTGCGTACACAGTCTGACACAGAAAATGAGGCACCCAAATCCGAAACAATAATGAACAATCTGAAAATTAACACTGATGTGCTATTTACTTATTGTGTATTATTTTGTGCTGTAGCACAATTAATACCTGAAAAATCAACGTGTAGGTACGAAGACATTTATAATTATTTGTTCACGAAACGGATGGCTGTAAAGAGTATAAAGTAATGTAAAACTATGGCAGATGACGTAATTTTGGCTCTTAGGGCACCAAAATTAGAAATGGTTAAATCCTCTATCCTGTGGAGCATGATAGTATACACCCTGAATTCTACCATTTTAGTGAAGGATAATATAAACATTAGTCGGGACAATGAAGTGTCAAAATCTTAAAAACTCCTTAGTCCTCAGGGACAGGTTCAGACATTTTAGTCTTCGGGGACAGGTTCAGATAATTTTTTGTACGAAATTTATCTCTATGAAAGGCTCAGTAATTCTGGAATGAGAAAATCAAAAAAATCATCGCTATACGATATTTTTGAACAATGTGAGGAATATGTTAACGATGTTAGTAACTTTTACTACATCATTGATGATAGTATGTTGCTTCGCAGATTAAAATGGGAACAAAATCAAATTGTTTCCTACATTTGTAAACAATACATCAAATATCTGCGTAATGACTATGGCACAGAAGCTACTATTATTAATTATTTAGATTCAGAGGTTTATTCAGAGGTATTCTATTAATTATTTAATTATTTATTTAATAAGAACATGCCTTTATAGACCACTAAGGAAAAGTTCTTAGCGAATAGCTGTAATACAAATAAATTTATTAATCTTCTTTGCGAAAGACTTATTGGAAATAATGTTCAGTGTTGTCAGGCAGAAAGTGATGCTGATCGTTTAATTATAAAATGTGCTCTAGATTGTCTCTTTTGTCATGTAGCTGTTATAGCAGATATGTGTTAGTGCTATTGATGGCTTCATTGCCAGGTGATAAAGAATTGTTTTGTTTTTAAAAATAATGTCTTGCAGCGAGTTTATTAAACAAAAAAAATATTAAAGCAGTTGCCAAATATAAAAAAAATATTGGATAAGCAAGACTTATCTACATAAGCTTCTTATAAAAAGGGAAAACATTAATTCTGATAACAAAAAGCTTACAATTCGTATAACATATTACGTGCAGCAACTGAAACTTTTATGATTGAAAATATATATTTCACTGTATTTTTACACTGTACCGTGCTAAAACTGTGTTGTAACACTAGCGTCGAAAGATAAAAGTGTACAATTTAGTTCATTACTTCCAACAGAAGATGTAGAGAAACATCACATCCAAAGAATTTTTCTCCATATTCGGCCATGGAAAAGTAATTTTAAATATTTATCGAACATTGGGGTTGGCAGAAAGAAAATTATTTAACACCAAAAAAATGATAACCGATTACGATAACCCGCTTCAACCTGAAGAGGATGAAGTTCCCAACGCTCCATATGAGAATAATATAAGCTTCATATAAGAGAAAATTAAATACCTACTATATTTATGCTTGAATTATTAAATTATTAATATATAATTTCGAATGTACTTAAATATATAAATTTGGTAATATATTTAAACGTAAAATAAATAGAAAATCATTTATATTTTTTTCATATAATTTAATTTTCATATAATTTAAAGCTTTTAATAATTATTATAAAATAAAAAAGACACATTTTTTAACCTTTGCTATTTAAAATTTAATAAATATCGGAAAAACAATTGTGCATGAATTGTTTTAATATTGTTTAAACAAAAAAATCATTGACTCGACTACATAGCCAAATTCCCGAGGGTTATCCCATTTCTTAAAAGGAATAACAGTAATAAACCAAAGAAATCAGAAGACTTTAGCAGCGAGCAGATCAACAAATTTATTATGGAACCTCATAATGAAACCTACCATTAGGTAGGTGGCTAAAGAGGCTAAAGATTTTACATAAAATCACGACTGTAGCAACTTTAACTTAGTTTGTTTTTACTGCCAGGTAGCAACAATTATTTGGTTAGCTGGTACTTTTAGGCGGGAAGAACTAACACAAATGTCAATTGATCACATAAACGACAATGAAGACAGGTTTCTTGTGACAATACCGGATTCCAAAACACATCGGTATTGAAAGAACATTTGTTGTGATTGGGCAAGAAAATTTGGTATTCTATAGGTAATAGTTATCTTTACGGCAATCCACAAAAGATTATTTGTAAATTACAAAAAAGGAATATGTTCGATTCAGCCTGTTGGTATTCACAGTTTTGTATTGCAGGATTTTTAAAGAAACGCAATCCTAAAAATGATGGTAAAATATCACGAATTTAAAGATGGTGGCTGGAATTCTACCAATGTCGCTTGAAGGATATATAGACAATTTACCAACAAACAAAATTAAAATTGCCAAGATCATTCATAAATAATGACATGAAAATCAGACAATCGGATACCCTTAGTTTCATGTTAACTTCACTAACTTCAACAGTCATTTAAATATACCAACCATTTCAAACAAATTGGATTCCTTTAATATTAGCAATTGCTCACTTTTCAATATGAATATTAATATAAAAAATTAGAATGTTCGTAATTTTGATCTACAAATAAATATTATAAAGAAACGTATTTTATTGATTTGTTATTCCACACGGTTGTTGAAAAAAGTACACGTAACACGTCCGGGAACTGTTTTTTATACTCGCTAGGCTTCCAGAACTTATCACCAACAACTGGTCCTGGAATCTTGTCTGCTCGTCCAAAAAACAATATTTTCCAGACTTGATACATAAGTTACTACTATGTTAATGTTACTATGTTGTGCGTTCATATTCGAAAAAATCCTGAATATGCGAAAATCAAGTTTAATGAAAATATCGATCTTGATTGTTGCCATAAATTTGAAATTTATACAATAGCGAGCGGTAGCAATGGGTCTGTGGCAGTTTTCATTCGAAGCAGCAAACTTCGATTGCTGCTATCCAAAGAAAATTTAAGTTCACACTTATCACATACTTATTTAAACTCCATATTCGAGATTTTCCGTGTGGGGACTGTTAATTAAAACTGCAAAAAATGGAGCAGAGCTTTTTTCTTCAATTTATTATTAAGTAATATTATAGCTTATAAAATTGTTCAAAAATGTTTTATCGTTATTTCGATAGAGGAAAAATATGAGAAAAGAGAACGTTCATATTTAACAGCCACTGGCCATGAAGTGGGCATTGGTATTTTATGACAAATCGTTGATTCTTGCATCATAATCTCACTGACAAAATAACAAATAACTCTAGAAACAATAGCATTTTTATTACATAAGTAGTACAAAATTATTTACTATATAGAGAGATATATTCAAGCTATAATTTGCTATAATTTGATGAGGGGTGAGAGAAGATGATAATTCATCAGGCTGCAATACTATCTTGGAACGCGCGACATCGGTGTCAAAAGGATTCAATATTATTGTACGAGCGAACAAAAACTACTTGTGGAGCTAAACTACTTGACAAGAGTATCGTACCTCTTGATCCAGGAGTTTGGACTGTACCATTAAGATTTAAAATTATATTCATAATTGTAAATATTCCATAGAAAATTAAGAATGTTTGTGCACATTGTCCCCAGCTGTTTATTCATCGAGAACGAGGAAGTACGGGCAAGTAAATGCAGTTGCAGCATGTCATTAACAAAGGGAGAAAGTATTTTTTTCGTTGTGCGTGCAAGTGTTGTTTTTAATTAATATCAAAGGATTAACTTGATAAATAAGGTAATAACCATACACTGTTTCCTTTATATATTTCTAACCATTTAATATCAAGCAATATCATTGTTCGCCCAGGATTTTTATATCCCATGTACTTATTTTAGCATTTAAGTTAAAAGAGGTCTGGTAGCTAAATTAAAATTAGTCAACAATTTAACATTTTGTAATCCATCTACAGCCAAGTAACAACTTATCTCTTTTCCTGCAACATCATTAACAAGAATTTTTTAATTTAGTTATTTTTCCAAAATTATCCCTAAGATCATAATAACAAAATATAAATCATTTTTGAATATAAAGCCACTTCCATTTAAAATAATAAAATTTTAAAAGCCGAATTTTAATCTCACCTGAGATAAGTTAATGTGCTCTGATTGAACATAGTGTTCTGAAAATAAGTGATATTTTTTTATACAAAATATTTAAAATATCATATGTGATCAAAGTACCAAGAAAAATATATAGAACTTCTAGATAGTTCACAAGTGTGTGAACTGGCCATCCAACTGGCGCCCATCTAACAAAAGAGTTTGCAGATTAAGCATATCAAAGTATAAGTACCTTCAAGGTTGTTAAGCATCTCTATATAGATATAAGTTTCTGACATCTCATAAATTTCTTATATAAAACAAATTTTGTTAATATCACAATTTTGTCTAGCTTAACGTGAGGTATAACCTCACCGAAGACCAAATTATCCCAATATATATATATATATATATATATATATATATATATATATATATATATATATATATATATATATATATATATATATATATATATATATATATATATATATTCCTTAGTCTACGGTTTTTGTATATTACATCAATCTCTATTAGATAACCACGGCTGAATCCGTGATGTCGGGTGACGCTGCAGTACGCACTAATCGTTGACGGGTTTGCATTATACTGTTGAGCGCAACGCTTGTGGCGAAATGCGTGCCAAATCTACAAGTTTAACGCCCTGTAAATTGGAAATTAAGGCCTTAAAAAAATATTTATAGGGCAAAATATTCTTAAGTTTAGACAAGGAATACAGTCTTTATGTTTGACCTTCCGCTATGTTACACCCTGCGTTACACTAGGGTTTTTTGGAATCAAGATTTATCAGTCCTTGGAAACTGTTGTTGTCCCGAAGGTTCAGTTTGTCCATTTTGTGACTAAAAAATGGGCTCGACGGGTAGAGAAAGCATTCGCAAACAATAGGTTATCTATAGACTGACAAATTTCGGAACCAAAGAGCTGCTGTTACCTAATAAATCTCGGATCCAAAATTGTGCACGCATATCGCCATAAGCGTTGCGCCTCTTTATAAAATCTCACTCACCGATTATACATAAAATTATATAATTTCCATTGATTATATCAAGTGATTATTGAAAAAGATAGATTATTTTGAAATATACAAAACGCAGTGCTATTCGCGCAGTTTTCGCGCATGTTAAGAAAATCAAGGATTCGGGGAGAGGTTTCGTCATATTGTTCAAGGTTGTAAAAAAACCATAATTTTTATATGTCAATAATAGTATAGCAAATATTGAAATAGAATATATAGGTACCTGAAATAAATACATAGGTATATTACCTATGTATTACCAATAGAAAACATAAATATTTAACAAATAATGAATGGTACATGTTACAAGTCAATGAAAATTCATGAAGAATATATAGGTGATCTGATACCCACATACGTAAGGCTTAGATATAGGGCTGCTACCTACGAATTGAAATGGACTATCCCCATTCTTATCCCATTCCCACCCTTACCGGTATATTGTTCTCCTGAAACATAAGAATCTGGATTACCAGATATCTCGATTTTATAACGATCCAGATCCTCAGTATATCTAGGCGATACCACTCCTTCGGGGATCATATCGCACCGTAAGCCAATGTTGCATAATGTTGCCTTAAACAAGAAGCAGAAGACGAAAACTAATTGGGCCTCCATCGCAAGTCTGTAACAATAATTAATAATAATAGTAATAATAATATAGAGCAGACTAATAAACTAAACGCGAGTTCAACGGCAACCCCACCTGTAATCCCCATTTTAACTCATTTGCATGAGATCCAAGAAGCAATAATAGACGAGAAAAGTCGTCACAAAAGAAGTTGCTAGTACCTGACTGTATCCACAAACAAAAATAAGTCGCATGTTAATTTCCATACGATGTTTTTAAGTGGTGTTTTATATATAAATTTAGAGATACAACTGTTTTCCATCCATTCCGTAAAATTCAATAAGCCAAGCGCTGGCCAATAGAAACAGGTATGTAATTTTCGTAAATGTAAGTAAGAGATAATTGAACTTTAATAAGGTTATGTCGTTTCTAGTTTTAATCTGTTTCAAGGTTTTAATAAGCAATATATTTATTAATGAAACATAAAAATCACCAGAGATAAAGTCTCGGATTATATAAATCCACATCCGTACCAAAAAATATCGATAGTCAAGATACTTAGATACGATACTCAGTCAGAGCTCCTCAGATTATTATAATATAATGAAAGAACGTAGTCGTTACTCATTCAGACCAGTCTGTAAGAAAATTTTAAATTATCCATGGAAGGAATTGCGCAGCAAGAATCCGAGATGTATTTTCTTACCGAGATGTCATTCTACATATTTTATCTGTGTGAAGATCCTATGAGATATCGAGTGAAGTTAGTTAATTATATTAAGTATTGAATTACTGTTAGTGAAACAAATAATTAAAATAAACCAGGATTTCAATACTTAATTATACATGTCAGCACAATCTTTAACTGACATATTATCGCGAGCAAACATTGCATAACCTCACATGATTTCAACTGTCTTTTATTTAAATTATAGAAAAATATTCACCTACTAGCCTGATCAAACGGTAGTTTTTTGGTAACATGAGTCCGGTAGACAATGGCGACCTTATAAATCGGTCTAATTTGGAAGATAGAGAGGTTATTTGACGCAGAATTTAAGGCTCTTCAACTTTGAATACAATAATATTTTCCGAACGTTACGTCATTTGCAACATATGACGGAACTCGGTAAACGGGATAAAGAACACGGAAAACCTGATAAACTCCGAAAATTTCGAGTCATTTTGCGTTTTCCGACCTGAGGCGAGGCTGCAAACTTTAGATTCGTGTCAAGCACCCCAAAAATATATAATTCCGTAGAAAAATTACGTTTTTCACGTTCACGTTGGCTGTTTTCAAATCATAGACGTCTAAAAACGAGTTTGTCGAAGTTTTCACAAAAGATAAAAATTGCCTTTTTTTACACATGATCGTGACCTGATAAATCGGTCAAATTTGGAAGTTAACGAGGTAATTCGGCGCAGAATTTAATGCTCTTCAACTTTGTAATACATTGATATTTTCCGTACGATGAGTTGTTTACAAAATATGAAAACCTGAAAAATTTATTTTTTTTTGCGTTTTTCGACCTGAGCTTGAATGTTACGAATTCTCATAAAACTCTAGGAGACGACGTTCATACTGTCCACCCTAGGCACCAGGTGCCTCGGAGACCGGTCCAGTCGTGATATTCGTGTTCCGCGATTCCAAAAACCTGCGAGTAGCAAAACTGGACTCATTTCCAACAATATTTAACGAATTGTAAATTTTTTATTTATTGTCTCTTTGAGATGCACTTCTTAAATGCATATTTTTATATGCAAAAATGCACAATTTTAGCATAATTTTTTTTCTAAAGTAATTGATCAATTTTATTCACAACGTTTATACACTCTTACGAATCGAACGCACAAAACCGCATTAAGATCCATCTTACTGCTAAAAAATAGGAAGTTCATCGCTTTATTTCCTCGACTATATCATCAACTAGAATTATTTTTAGAAATATATGGAATATCTTCAATTGATTGATATATACAATATTCCTTTCTCTCGTTTTCTTATTACTGTTTGTATTTGAAAGATTCCAGCCTGTTTTATTATATAAATTAACTGGAACTAATTTTCCATCAGCTTCCCATACAAGTGGAGCTTTTGTTTGGCGGGTGGACCTACAAGATTTCAAATTACTTCTATTTTCTTTCCTCTGGTTTCTACGATTTACATCGATAGCTTTGTAACATGAGCAATGGATCAGAAATATAATGCACTTTAGTGTTTACCAACTGGCACGCCAATCAGTGGAGCACCGAAAAGTTTCTTCTAGTAGGGGTGTTATCAAATTCTTAATACATAGGTACCTACACAAACCCACATGGAAAACATTTTTCACAAAAATGACATTTAAGAAATTAATTTTCAGTCTTACTAAATTTATAAAATTTGTGTTATCGAAATTTGGGCCATTATTAATATAGATTTTTCATATCATGTGTCAAAAATAAGTTTAATTTTTAATAAACCTTGATTTTTTTCCACTTTACAGGTGCTGGGGGAAGGTTACCACATAAACCACCCCCCACCCTCGGTGCGCCACTGACGCCAATACAAAGAATGCGAACAACTATCTAATTAACAAAAACAATCCACTGACCCATAATGATTGATAACTTGGGTGCTTAGTGCCAGACAATAGTCCACATTGTTTGTAAGGTTGTGAAATCCCAATGTTCGAAACTTCATTGCATAGTTGCACAAAGTTTCGCTATTTTTTCTTGGCTAGTATTTAGCCAGATATATAGCAACTTATTGAATGAAATCTAAAGCCTCACTCCCCTCGAAATAGTCACGTACAAGCACTTATGGAAGTTTAAATAGCATAAATTCACTGTATGAATCCTAAAACGCGATATAATAAAGTGCCGGCAGTTTCCGGGACCAGTAATAATGTTTTCGGAATCGAAAAGGATATTAAAAGTGTTCCTTTCTTGCAGTTCATATACAAAATTTACAATGGATATTGCACCTTTGAATATGTCTGTAGTATTTCGAAGGAAGCAGGTGTAAGGGTTTCTTTGAATCACAATTCTCTGTTAGATATGAACTCAAACACATTCGATAGCGATATGCAAAATCTGAATTTGAGATTGGTGCAATTCAAGAATTGTAAAGCACTTTATTGTATGAGTGATTAATTTATGGCTTACATTATTAATCAGGATTGGTGTTAATATTGGTGTTTAATTTGGGATCTAAAGAATTTAATTGGTTATATCACTAGTTGGTGTTAGTACCGAGATCTATACTGTTTGATAATAAGCAGCGAGTTTGAATAAGAGGCAGGGGAGTTACGGAGGAGACTGAAAGTGAAAACGTGGAAAAGGACCTGGTGTTTCTCAGTGTAATTAATAAAATTATGTAAATATCATATATGATAAGATAAACAAGTAACTTTGAGAAACAAATAACTAGAGTAAATGTATATTTAAGTATAATTTATCCTAAAACATATTATAAAAATTTATATTTTCTTACATTATTACAAGTAAAATTTTTTTAAATTATTTTCTATTTATTTTAAACTATATTTAATTATAACGTAATATTTAATACAAAACTTCTGCAGCGATCTGCAGTGATCTTGTAAAATGCTTCGTGCAAAGAGGATAGAAGTATATGTCTATTATGTTCCTTTAAAACCACATAATTTTTCTCTGTGGTATCCCGAAAGTGACCAGTTCGTTTAATTTAGATTTAGTTGGCACATCATCCACTGTTTGTGCACGTACAACCTTTGCAAGTTTAATTAAAATTTTAATTAAAAAGTGTCTGCCACCGATTTGAGAAAATCAATTAAATTGCTCAGTTAACTAATTATTCATTGTGATCCAAGCAGTAACTATAATATGAAGCTTAGTCTGCTTTAGTTAAAACAGTAAGGTCTCAGTCAATTTACAGAATACCAGAATCTGCTGCATCTGTAAATTTGACTGTTCTATTTGTGACTTCTATATGAAGCGATCTATATGAAGCGATTATTCTTACATCCTTGCGTAACAGATAAAATAGCTCTAATTGCTGACCATGCTGACACTGATAGCAGTCATAGCGAAACGCGAGTCGAGTACTGTGTGATTGGATGTTTAGTAGAAAACCTCAACATTTGGGCATATCTTTACATCGGAGTAGAATGATCTGAAATCGGATAAAAACAATAATGATGCCCTTAGTTGGTTAAATGGCGACTTGTGTGTATGATAGAGTTAATTCGTGAATGGTTTTTTAATTCACAATTTGATCCGATAGAATATTATTATATTCTATCGGAATTCTGCTAATTGTCGTAAATAATTAAGTAAATTACATAATTTTAACTTACAGTCGCTAAAACAATCCACAACGGCAAACAATTTTGGTATTTTAATACTGTTTAATACCCACTTTCAAAATCTGAAAATCCATGTGCCCCTCAAACAACGTAGGTTCGGGGCATCCCGAAATGATCAATAACAAGCAGCTTTGTTTTGAGTGTTAAATAATATTAGTTTTCGTCTCACTTGAGGCTCTCGATACTCGATAGAACGCTGAAAAATAACACCAGACTTTCGGTGGTGCTAGCTACTGTTCGGTGATTTCAAACAGCCATTGCCGGTCATTCCATGTGCTATATATGCGGACGAAATTAACGCATGTTTGAAAGAATGAGAGAAAGAATATGGTGAAGTGTCAGTAAATTATGCCTCACCATAAATATGCGTGAACACCCTCAAAATGATCCATTGGCATCGACATTCACCGAACAATTGCTTAACGTTGGCAACGGAAAAATTCAATTGCATTAAAATACACAATGCATCCGACTCCCAGACAATTTTTGCAACATGGTGGCTACCAAAGATGCTTTGATTGAAAGTATATTTCCAGATTTACAAACTAATTACACTAATAATGCGTGGCTACGTGAGCGAGCTATTTTGGCCGCAAAAAATATATATGTCAACACAATTAATTTTAAAATACAACAGTCATTGTCATTTAGCGATGAAATATCATTCAAATCGATCGACACTGTTGTCGATTCGGAGGAAGTTGTCAACTATCCTGTTGAATTTTTGATATTATTGGATTTACCTCGAATGCCATCACATAACTTGCGATTGAATATTTGTTCACCAATCATTTTGATTCGAAATTTGAAAGCCCCAAAGTTATACAATGGCACGCGATTGGTCATGCGCCATGTTGCATGAAACAAAAATAGATAAAATCAGACAATACAGTGATGAGATAACAACTAGTAATGCTATGCCTGCATTGTTATAAAATATATTATTTATAAAGAAGTGATCCAAGCAATCCAATGCGAGGACATGTGTAGCTGTTAATATACGATACCTAACCATAAGAACTCATAATATTTTGATATTCTTCTACAACGAGAACAATGTGTATGTCAAGATATTCTGAGAGATTTAGATTAAAATCATTTGGACATGAGCTTGGAGATCTGTAAATTCCAGTGACTTTTACGTTTTTATTATTACATCTTTCATATACGGTATTAATTTCTAGAGCTTTTTGCTCCCCTTTATTAATAATGTTATATGAATAATCAAGGGTTTTTTATGAAAGCAATCACATCATAATTTTTATGCTTACTCTCATTGTACACAATATTATATTCATCCATAATAAAAATACTCAGGTCATTTACACATAATGTTTCTGTTAAGAACATAATATCAAGGCTGATTGATAATTGCTTTAAAAATATACAGAATTCATCATATTTTTCTGATACAGGTACTACGGATATTTAAATTCAATATTTTGATATTATTTTCAAAATCAATTTCAGTAAATTTCGACAAACTGTATAATTTGCGCTTGTATAGCAATCTCTACTTTATCTCCTACCTTGGTTTTCCTTTTCACAGCACCTAAGTTGTCTTTCTTTAATTGACTGTTTGTTAGATTCGTTGGGTTGTGCTGTTTCTCCATCTAATTTGTTTTTAATTTCCATCCGGGTTTCTTTAATCAAATTTTCCACTGTATAGTGTTTTCCTTTTACTCGTATAATTAGTGTATCGTTCTTTATTTTTGCCTGTAATGTTTGTTTTCTTGCCATGTTTAAATTTCTATTTAATATTTTTTTCATGTTCTAATCGATTGATGTCTAATCGTAAGTGATAGAGATTACAGTCCCTTTTAGGTTTTTTACATTAATTAGTACCTCCTGTTTTAAATTGTAACTTACTACTTCAGTAACCCAATTCATGACAACCAATATCGATATTTTCGTAGATAATAAATAAGGAGAAAGAAAATTATGCGCGATTTTTATTGAAAATATACGAACAATGAATTTTCTGAATCATAAGTTCTTTGAGAGAATAATAATTTTATTAAATTAAAGGGTAAAGAGAAGTTTTCCAGAAGTGGCCTCTTTCCAATATAGTGGAGACGCTATATGAAAATTGATTTATGAATCTGATTCAGAATGTTATCGCCTTATATATATATACTCGGGTGGTTTTGCTAAGGTGATCAAGCACTCGCAACATGTGAGTGAAAAACATATACGAATAAATCATTGAAAACCATAACTCACGTTGCCAAGGTCCATACAGCTTATCTTTTAAACAGACCCTGTGAGTAAAATTAAAAACTGATGTCTTCAAAAAGACACGTGTATCGTCAAAGATAGCGTTAGAGTCTTATTGGACGTCTTCCGGTCCATTACGCTTCGAAAACTTGGCTATATGGACCAGGTTATTTATTTATAAATCAACGGCTTGAAGAAAAAGCAGGTTGTATTCGATAAGGGGTCTAATGTGAGTTTATAACGCAGAGAAGTTTTAATACAGAATTTTGCGAATGGTATAATTCAGTTGTGTACGTAAATATGACAGAACTCATCAATCATTCAAGATTACTTAGAAGAGTACTTTAATGTAATTATTGCTGATTTTGTTATTTTTTACAAGTTTTTATTTCACTTGCTATGCATGTATGTATCTATGTATGTTTGTTTGGGTCAAATCTCGCAACTGAATTTTAAAGTAGTTGTCAGCCGATTGAGTCAATGCATGGACGTGACTAAGTGACGTTATTTTAAATTCAATATGGCGGAACGCCCAACATGGCGGACTAGTTATATTTTATGCACTTCCATGATATGGCTATCATTGAAAGGGTTTACTGAGAATACGAAAATAAAATGACGTCCCTCTAAATCTAATATGGCAAACTCCCAAAGATGGCGGGCTAGTTATTTTTTATGCACTTCCGTGATATGGATATCAAATAAAAGGGTTTGCTGAGAATAATACGAATATAAAATGACTTCACCCTAAATCCAATATGGCGGACTCCCAAAGACGGCGGATTAGCTCCTCTGTGATATCCAATGAAAGGGTTTCCTGAGATGAATAAAAAAATAAAATGACAGCACTATAAATCCAATATAGCGAACTCCTAAAGATGATGGACTATGGTTTTTCATGGGGTACATAAACCCCATGAGATGGATATCAAATGAATTTGAAGTCGCCGATTACGATTTTGGGGTCGAATTGTTCGGGTCAAATCTTGCAATGTTTGGAATTTGGAACTGAATTTTAAAAGTACCTACGCCTTGGTTGGCTTAGAAAAATGTCAAGCGATAACTAAAAAGTAAAAAATAAATTAATAGTAAAAACATTTTTAAAAACAAGCTTTAATTTAAATGCTCTATGTAAGAAGGAGAGTTCAAGGTCACAGCTCTAGGTGCTGTATGCGAACGCTAAGATATGATAGTTACGTTGGCATGGTATATGACATGGCTAGGCCTCGCGAAGTGTCCTCAATAGCCCACGGATTGCTGCTTTGCGTACAAAACGCATTCACATTAACGTGTATATTGCCTGGGCACTATTTGGCAGCTCTGTTGCATGTTAATTGCAGTGAAACTTAGTAAGTAGAGCAGCTAGGAGCTTACTTTTAAATGCTCTAAAAAGAAGAAACATTAAGTTTAATTAAACTCATCAATTTATTACATTACACAATTTATATGACATAAAAGCTTGTCGCGAGATTTAACTGTGTAGATAAACAAGAATACAAAATGTAACTTGATATTGACATAATTCTAAGAAAAAAATGTTTTATATAAATAGGTAAATCTCGCGACCGCTTATATCATATAAATTGTGTAATGTAATAAATTGATGAGTTTAATTTAATTTAAAGTTTATTTTCTTCTTTTTAGAGCATTTTAATAAAAGGTTGTTTTGGAAAAATATTTTTAATAGTTCTACTGATAAGGCTAAATTTCAGAAACCTGTTTATTCCAACCAAATACGTTTATTTAAGTTTAATACTTTTTTTTGTTTAATTTTGAAATTTTCTATTATTTCAAGAATAAAAGGTTGAAGGAAGAAAAAGCGATCTGAAGTAAGGATATCTATTACATAATTAGCCACCTGATTTAAATAATAATGGAAAAACTACATAAAAAAACTACATAGAAACATAGAATGTTTTTAACAATTTGTACTAGATTTCTGAGATTCTTAACTAGAGACTACGAACGATGAATGCTATGAACGCTAAGTTTTCACTGCCTCGGCGCTTTATACAGGACATTTTAAAATAATCACTGTCGCAATTTATGAAGGCATCCTAAAGTGTTATCGATTTCCAACTTTAAAAGATGATTTAATTAAAAAAGTTTTGCCTGTCAATCATGTTTTTATTGTAATATCTTTTAGGGGGTGCCTAATGAAATAATTAGATTAAAGAAATGGTTGAAAAATGCGATCAACAATTAATTAGCTATGTGGCGTTGGAAATTGCCTTCAATGACGTAAGTATGTACGAGTATATGTTTTTTAAATGTGCAAGCACAAGCAGGTTTTTGTAACAGACAGCTAACTACAAAGAGTTTCCTAGCTACAAAAATGGTCAATTAATACTTTTACACAAAATATATATAATAAGTCCGTATCATTAAATATTATAAGTAAGGACTACTTTTAAATGAAAATAAATAGTTGATAAAATGTCATATCTTGGATGTAAGGAAAACTACTAAAATTATGAGGTTCTCAACTATATCTGAAACATGAAACAATTGGAAGGCCAGAGTACGTTGAACTAGGGAAGATCCCTATTGATTAGAGAATCCTTTATAATTTACATGGTAGTATTGCTTTTAAAGTATTCAAAAACTTAATAAAAACAAAGGACGTATGTACCTATCTATTGTTTTATAACCACATTTAGCTAAAATCGGGTTTGCAGATCAATGACTCTTTTAACCATCTCAAACACTCACAGTCGAAGATCTACAAAAGCATCTTATAATTAAATGTAGATTATTACTAATAAATAGCCTATAACGAATACATTTAAATGAATGTCTTATTATTGTTAGAATGAACACTTGTTTATATGATGTAATGCGATTATTAAGCGTTCAATAAACCTTCCAGTTTTGTTCTGCGAAACCTGGTTAAATTTATAATATGCACTCAGTCGAGGAAACACTCCGAATCCGCAACGTCCTTCTCTATTACCCTAACGTAAACGTTAATAAGTGCCAAGTTTTATTAACATCGCTGTCGTATCCATTTTTGTTTGTTGTTTTAATACGTCGGCATAGTAACTGAATTAAACAAATTTCCAATGACACTGACTTGTGTTCCATAAACACGAAATCACACAGCACTATACCCGACGCGCGTTTCGCCAACCAAGTTGGCATCATCGGGAGATGGTTAAAACTGTTTTATTAAATTAAGTTTATTAAGTACAGTGAATCTGTTTTATTAAATTAGTTCTATTCATGTCCCGCTGATGGGATGATGCCAACTTGGTTGGCGTAACACACGTCGAGTATAGTATTCAGTGTTTTGGTGTTTGTGGAACTTGTGGAACCACAAGGACTTTTTTGTGCAGCATTTAATGGTAAACTTTTTTTTCTCTCCTTTCTTTTCTCTCTCTCTCTCTCTCTCATTTTTCTCGTCCGATGAATAGTGTACGAGAAACATGAGAAAAACCGGAGTACAATCGTCGCTAGGGGTGGCTTTTCATAAACAAAGGATGTTCCACCCCCGCACGGGACGGGAATTCATCAGATCTTTTCCTCACATTTCCAAGAATTCGTACCGCGAAAATCATTTCTTTATAATTTATTTCTTCGATTCACTATATTTTAGTCTAGTTTACGTGGACTATTTAGGAATATCTGTTACTCTAGTAGTGTTTGTAATGTATCACTTATATTTATTGTTGTCAGTGGCCCCATAAGTAATGCACAGGCAAAACCTCCATACTTAGACTTAATTAATTTTTATTTTTGGAAACTATAACAGTAAACTTCTTGAGGAAACGGTTAGTTCTACATAAACGTTTGTAATAAAAATTTTTAGTGTAGCATTTATGTAGCAATATTTCTTTTTACAAAACTTTTTTTCCTAATCCTATTAGTTATTTATATAAATTTCAAAGTGTTGGCGATGACGGCCATTTTGTTTTCCGCGCGCAGCACTCAAACGCATCATTTTCGAGAGTGCCAATATTGAAATTATGTTTCTTGAAGGTCAAACAACGAGACTGAGACTACTCCCATACTTGCTTCATCAAGGAGCCCACAGGACACTATTTTCAGAAGCAGATAAACCAATTGTAGCGAAACATTATCCAAGGTGTCTGCTATGAGTACAACAATTATGTCGTTTACATGTATGTCATATTCTTTTGTAATTTTTAATAATAATTATAACCAGTGTTTATAAACATCTAACATAAATATGTACTTTAAACCAAATAAACAATATTTGGGTACGTTTCGAATAATAGTGATATGCTACTGGGTTCTTGAAAATAGATGGTAATGTCCAGAATCCAAATACACTTTTAGCTTCCAAACTCAATAATTTACAGCTATTTACAAGAAGAAATCACCACTGAAATCACTATCGTAAACTGAACAATTTTAAATCTCTAGCCAGTTTTTTTGCCGGTGAGTATATAGTGTTATAAAACTAGATTAAAAATGTGTGAATATATCTCGTGGTGTCTTAACAACCTTTATTAGCTTTAGAAGAAAATCTGCAACCAATAACGCAGGTAGGTATAGGAATAAAAGTGGGATTCGAAATATTTTGAAATGAGAGAAAATTAAAATGCTTATACTACGTTTGTGCCTGGACATAACTACAATATGTTACCAAAAGCCAGTTAGATTGGGAATAATATTGACAATAAATATATTATTGCCAAATCTTTTATGGTCGTAATAACACTATGTCATGAGACGGGTGCTTCTATAGAAATAAATGACTGTGTTACTGATTTCCGCCTTAACTGTAAGGTATTTTCGGATAATATACGATCCCGCCGGCCCTTTTTTCTTTTGTTAAAAGGGAAAGTATGTAGTCAATACCTTACATTTTCACCGTTCCAAATGGAAGGTTGGCCTTATATATTAGTGAGGTTGATATATTCTTATTGACTTCTGAATTACACTGCTGGCCAATAGGTTGCAATAATTCAAAATTTTAATGTAACTTTGGGTGTATATATCTTTTGAATAATGTGGAATATCAAAATACGGTTTTCAGGATGTTTTTGCATATTTCATTGGTAATAAATGGCCGAAATATCATGTTTCTATCGTGCTCAAAAAAGGGAATATAAGGGGTGTAAACTAAACCCCTACAAAAAATTTCTTTCGTACCGAGAATTTAGGAAAACCAAAATCGTGATAAAACATGGACCAATTAAAAAAAAATATTTGGCCGTTTATTTTCAAATATACGGGGGTTTTATTGAAATTATGACATGTTTTGAAAATTAATCTCTTACTGTTTAAAAACATATACATAAAAAGTAAATAATGGATTTTTTTCTTATTTTCAAGTAAGCTGCCTCTGCATGCCTCTGTCTCAACTATTTCAGTAGCTAGAATTGTCATTTCTTATACCTGGGAAAACATTTAATAAGCATGTGTCACAAGAAGTATGTAAATTTAAATAAGCTGTGTGCAAAACCCTGTATAATTAAAATGAACGATAATTTCAACATTTTAAATATGTGAAGGGAAACCTTAAAAAAATATCAAATATCAGTTTTTTATTTTTCTTGATCGGATGAGTATTATCATAATTACAAAAAATTTCTAATTATTGCAACTTATTGGTCAGCAGTGTATATAAATACTAATAAATTATTTGGGAGGCTATCCGCAATAGATACAAAGTTAGTTAAATTAGAAAAAGTTTGCTTTTTTAATTGGTAATAAAATGGTCTATAAGAGGTCAAGATATTTCGAAAAGTTCCGGAGATATTCGACAAAATACGAAGAGGCGCATTTTCGTTTTTTACGTCGAGCGTTGTTAGAATAAAATATATAAAAAAATACATGACAGTTCTTGTTGGTTGTAAATTAAGTTCCCTATAACGTGCCGTAAGAAAGTTTACATTACAATGTTTTGTCTCTTCAGGGCCACCATCATTTTTTTTAAATACGGATCTTCTTCTTTATTTCAATTGTTCATAGCCTGTGCAAGACTAAATACGATAATATGTTACACTTTATCATTATACAACGTCTAGCCTAAGAATATATCATCAGCCTGGTAGCTTGTTGCGTACCTTTGTATTCTTGATCTCAAGTAAAACAAGGTGAGATGGATCGTTTGAAAGTTTTTAAAAGTTTTAATAAGTAATAATTTTTAAAGACACTGATTAAGATTGAACTACAAAATAAATTACATTTTTTTATGAAAACATGGCACAATTCAACAAACTAACAAATAATATTTGAAACTATAACAAATTAGAACAAAATAGCATGTAAATAAACAGTACTAACAACGGTCACAATAGTTGCTCAGTGTGGTTGGTTCATTCTGTTGAATACAGAGATCAATTCTCCTTTTACTAGACATTTAGGGAGTAGCTTTAGCAATCATTTCTGCCGTAACTTTCTCAAATTCATCTGTATTTGTTGATGAAAGTAGATAAATAATAAAAGGAAAACACTTACCAGTTGTATTTCTGGACATATATACGGAAACGAATCATTTCGAAGTTTCACCTTCATTAAGGATCTTCAAAATGATGTACGATTTGTTTAATTGTTATTTTTTAACTGAATTTAACACTTTTATGAGACTTTAGTTTTGACGAAACTAACACTCATAGAAAACGCTAAAGTGTTACTACTACTCTACTAATTATATTTGTTCATTTTGAACATAACATCTCCCATTGCGGCAATTGTGGTTATCCTTTGAAAATTTTTTGTCTCATATTTCAACGTTACAAACAGTACATTTATCTATAACATGTTAACTTTAAAATGTGTAAAATCTTGTAGAATCTATTAAAACAGCTACTTTTCCTAGTCATATGTCTAGATATACAACTGGTGTGTGTATATGTATATATATATATATATATATATATATATATATATATATATATATATATATATATATATATATATATATATATATATATATATATATATATATATATATATATATATATATATATATATATATTATATATATATATACACTCCCCGGCACAAAATTCCGTTACCCTAAAATTTTGCCCAATTTTGATGTTTTATAACTTTTTTATTTTTCATCTGATTTTCATAAATTTTTTACCAGTCTGTAGATCAGTTCATTGTGTGTCTTTTTAATTATTGTAATAAGTCATATTTTTCGTCCAGGCAATATTATACAGGGGTAAATCAAAGTGTTGTTTTTTGTCGTAAACTCAAAACACCCTGTGGAAAAATTAAGGCGAATAATTTTGTTTACAAACTGTTTGCTGCCATCTTAGACGTATTTTAAACATTTTGTTTTTTGATTCATCCCATTATCTCATTTCTTCTGCGAGCAGCAAAATTTTAAATGAAACGCTGTTAATTTTATCATTTTTAATTAAAAAACATCGACGTTGGCTAAATACGCGGTTATTGTGACAGAATATTTGACAGTACAGTTAATTTAGTGTGTTGTCATCATGGTAACTACAGCAGACGTAGGTAGAATTGTTGCCTTAATAGAGGATGGCCGCAATAAGAGTTATGTCTCCCGTACTCTGGGAATTGCGCGGTCTACAGTTTGTGATGTTTGGAATAGGTATCTACAGACGGGAAACTTTATTAGACGGCAAGGCTCTGGCAGAAGGAGAATGACCACTCAAGCTGATGATCACTTTGTCATTATGAGTTCTTTAAGAGATCGAATAGCTACTGCTGTGTATCTAAAAAATGACTTGCAAATGGTACGTCGAGTAAGTGTAAGTGAAAGAACGATACGTAGAAGATTGTTAGAAGCAGGATTGCATTCACGAAGGCCAGCAGTATGTCCAAAATTGCTTCCTCGGCATCGACAACACCGACTGAGATTTGCAAGAGCGCATGCTGACTGGACTGTAGAACAGTGGGGAAACGTACTATTCACAGATGAATCCAGGGTTTGTTTAAGGTCGCCGGATGGTCGTGAACGGGTATACAGACGTAGAAATGAAAGATATGCAGACTGCACCATATCTGAGCGACTGCAATATTACGGTGGTTCAGTCATGGTTTGGGCGGGTATTTCTACCGATGCACGTACTGACCTTGTATTTGTTGAAAATGGAGCACTAACCGCCCACCGTTACATTGAGGAAATCCTCCAAGAAATTGTTGTTCCATTTGCTCCTTTCATTGGGAACCAATTTACATTAATGCATGATAATGCTACACCTCACGTTGCACGGGTAGTGAGCGAATATCTGGATGAGGTTGGACTTCCAAGATTGGACTGGCCCGCATGTAGCCCGGATCTCAACCCAATCGAACATCTTTGGGATGTTCTTAAAAGAGCACTCCGTCGCCGTCCTGTGCAACCACTAACCTTGCAAGACTTACGGCTGGCGCTGACAGAAGAATATCAGGCTATTCCTCAAGACAGAATAAGTAATCTTATTAATTCGATGCCACGAGGAATGCAAGCTGTCATTGCTGCGAGAGGAGGACATACACGTTATTAAAATTTGTCTTTGTTAATTAATTTTGTGATATACCTAGTGGATGTTTTTGTTAATAAAAATAAGCTTGAAATCAGCGTTTCATTTAAAATTTTGCTGCTCGCAGAAGAAA
Organism: Tetropium fuscum; assembly: GCA_964058915.1. NCBI lineage: Eukaryota > Metazoa > Arthropoda > Insecta > Coleoptera > Cerambycidae > Tetropium > Tetropium fuscum. The sequence goes on along the minus strand of CAXKVY010001375.1, from coordinate 463 downwards.
TGAGATAATGGGATGAATCAAAAAACAAAATGTTTACAATACGTCTAAGATGGCAGCAAACAGTTTGTAAACAAAATTATTCGCCTCAACGACAAAAAACAACACTTTGATTTACCCCTGTATAATATTGCCTGGACGAAAAATATGACTTATTACAATAATTAAAAAGACACACAATGAACTGATCTACAGACTGGTAAAAAATTTATGAAAATCAGATGAAAAATAAAAAAGTTATAAAACATCAAAATTGGGCAAAATTTTAGGGTGACGGAATTTTGTGCCGGGGAGTGTATATATATATATATATATATATATATATATATATATATATATATATATATATATATATATATATATATATATATATATATATATATATATATATATATATTTATATACAATTGATTAGGGATCAACTGAAAATTGTCTGCTTAACAACCCCGTGAGGTTTAACCGGTAT